>JAAAKQ030180135.1:11813-27063 GCA_010016005.3 Zanna intricata | reverse complement strand
TCTTCAACTAATTTGAGGTTGAACACGTTCAATACAAACAAAACAAACATTTTTTCATCATAAAAATAAGGCCTACTGAAATCCATCATTTAGTCAATATTACTTTAAGTAGAACAGGAGATAAATAAACTTTGATGAATTTTTTAAATGCATTGAAACAAAATAACATCACTGACTTAAGACTTACAAAATCGCTCCACAAAATGATTTCCTGTATTTATATTCCTATTTATTTAGAAAGAGAACAGCTTTTAAGAAGTTAAACCAAATTTTATTGTTGATGAACTTTTAAAATTGTTAGTTTTCCAAGTGTTTAATTTAGAGTAAGTTTAGGTTGTCTAAAATTGCCCACCTAGTGGTTAATGCGACATCGCAAATCAGCTGATTTCAAAGTCAAGAGTTCTAAGGTTCAAATCCTAGCAAAGATAGTTATTTTTATATGGATTTGAATATTATATCGTGGATACCAGTGCTCTTTAGTGATTGGGTTTCAATTAACCACACTTCTCAGGGGTAGTCGACCTGAGATTGTGCAAGACTACACTTCATTCACATTCATATATATCATCCTCATTCATCCTCTAAAGTAATACCTTATGGTAGTTCCGAAAGCTAAACAGAAAAAGAGAAGGAGGTTGTCTAAACTTACTGTAAATTAAACAGCTACACAGAAACTGCACAATTTAACTGCAACTTTAATCATTTTAAAAAGATCAGCAGTATTATAACAAGACATTTAGATGTAATTTAGTATTATTTAAAACTACAATTAAGTTTTACTGAAGTTACACTTTAAAATAACTGTAAAATGAAGTTATAAATGATATGAGAATGTTCTATAACAGTACTATAACACTTGGCAATCTTCTCTCTCTAGTCATCAAATTCGGTTGAAACACAATAACTCCTGCAAGATATTTGATCTATTACTCCAACTTTGATCGCTATGAATTCTCATATTCTTATTTCTCACATAATCCAGTGATTATGCACCAAAATATTTTTTCACAATTACCATAAGTTTTGTCATATAATCTCCTTTTATTTATTTCTGTGCTTAGCTTTTGGTTCTATGTTTCACTTTACCTTCTTCATTTTATTTTTTAGTCATAGCTGAATAAATAGTAGATAATGATTGCAAATAAAGTTATGCTCAATATAATTTTAAAATTTTGCACATTCATTAGAAGTTGTTTGCCCAATATGATAGCATTATTAAAGATTGACTGTTGTAGACAGTTGCAACATTTCTTATGATTTTGCAGTTCTTGTGTTCCTTAAACTGAGCATTCAGAGTCCTGTTAATATCATAGAACTGATGTCATGATGAATAATTGGCAGAGATGCTTATTACTCTCTTTCTCAGTGGGTTGGATAAGCATGTAATGTTGTTAATTACCTTTTAAGTGAATTACTTTTATTATTATTCTTAAGTTATAAAAAAATTGTTTGTTATCTTCTTGCCCATAAGTCTGTCTGTTTTACATTATTAATATTACTTGTACAAGTGGAAATTTAAAAGGAAAACAATTCATATATATATATATATTTGTGCACAGTTAACTACATTTACTTATGATATGCAGTGTATAACTACACAATTAAAGATACTTCAACTAAGAAATAAGTATCTTTTTACATCTTGTGTTTACTATTATCATATGGTTAAAAATACACCTGCATATAAACACACTATATGTTCACATATAGATTAATGCAAACTAATTTTCTGAAATTCCATGTTAGTTCATCTAGCCAATATTTGAGCCTAATTTAAAAAATATATATATATATATATATATATATATATAATATTATGCATATTGAATAAATATTTTCATGAAGATATGAGTTACTTGTCAAAATTAAACTTCTTTGGAAGTCAATAAAAGAAATAAGGCAGTTTTTCATAAGTACTGCAATACACTTAAAACAAATTATAAAATATTGCAATAAGGACAATATTTTATTTTAGATTTATTTTCTGTAAGACTTAAAATTATTTACTTTTAGTACTGGATAAGGAAGCAAAAAATCATTTTGGAAGTTAATTCCTCACATATTGCTTCATTTTCTACCCCAGCAATCATAATTATTGAATTCAATAGTTTTAATTATTAATGTGACGGGCATGGTGGCACCAGGTTCAAACCCAAGTCAGGTGTGGCATTTTCCATGCACTACAAATTTCAATGTAACATCAAGAAACTGTAATTGAATGTCAGCTTGTTTGTTTCTGGAGTAAATAAATAAAAAATAATAGGATTCTCAAAAATTGTATAACTTATTTTTTTTTTTTAATTTCTTATGTATTTTTTTAAACATTTATATGCATTAAAAGAACTCAAAAAGCTTTACTACTATTTGACAATAAAAAATTATTCATAACCCATATTTTTAGGAAATTCTTGTTAACCGTATTTGTTTGGACCCAATTCTCTCTGACATCCTCTGTAAATTATACTACTAATAAATCAAATGTAATTTGGTATAAAATTGCATAAAAGTAACACTTCATATTTCATCTTAAAGAGAATTAAATTAATACATTATCTGAAATTAAATTTGTGGAACATTTTTATGTACTGATTCAGTTGAGAGCTATTTTGTAAGAAATAAATGAGAGTAAGAAGTGTATTTTGACTGGATGCATTTATTACCAGAAGAGGTTCTGTTATTGTAGTTGTTAAATCCTTCTTAATTGAGTGAGAATTTGATAGGTTACAGTAAATCTTGTTATCCCATTGATATATTCTGCTTATCTTTGCATTACAAAAGAGAATGATAATCATTATTTTAGCTCTCTTCCTTTGCTTTTCACTTAATAAATTTATATGCTTTAAAAGTTCATACTTTTAAGTAAATTCATGTAAATGTACATTCAAGTAAATTCATGTTTCTGTGATAGGTAAATTCATACCCGTCGCAGAAACATATTGTGAAATTTTCAAAAAAAATAGATTCCGAAGTAGACAGTCCTTTTAAATCAAGTTATTTGTAAAACTATTTATCAAATTATCTGTATTTAGATATTAATGGCATTGGTATTCATTATTTACTGCTCAGAAATTATTTGTTCTTTTGAAAAACTATGAATGATTCATAGTTGAGCTATAGCTATCATTGTTTGCCATCATCTATTATAAAAGTTACTTTGCTATGTTTTTCAACTCTGCTTCAAATTCACATAAAGATTCCTTATTTTATTTTGAATTAGATGTTTGTTGTTTATTAATTTTCTTAATCTGCTCAGTGGTGGTGCAGATTACAATACTTTCAATCTGGTTAGCCTAAACGTACAAGATCAATTTCTACACTATAATATAGTAACAAGATTACAGTCTGTTTTGAGGAACTTAACCTCATATAAAATTTAAGGATGTATTAAATAATTCTGCAGATATTAAATGTTAGAATATCTTTAAAATTATTTCCAACATATGAATAGAATTTTTTTTTCTAGATACATTTTTTAGTTAATTGATTATAAATCATTCTTTTTTAGTTTTAATTTTATTCTGAATATTTGGTATTTTATTATTATTATTATTATTTTTATTTCATTAATATATTTATAATTATCCTGGTAAAATTAAAGTCACAGAGTTTTGTCTTTGACCTTCTTATCAAAAAACTGCCTTTGAACTCCAATTAATATAACTTATCAAATCATTGAAAAATTGCCACAGTTGCTGATAAAAGAGCTTGGCATGTTAATCATATGCGTCAGTAATGTTAGTTCTTTCCCTTACTGGCAGCTGAGGAGTGTATTACAACCATTGTGTCAGAATATTTTCTTGGTAAGTATTTACTTAAGTATTTCATAAATGAATTTTACACTTCTTATTCTACAATAAAGATTATATTCATATGGAATGAACAAAATACTAATTTTATATTAATTAAAGTAAAATGTTTTTAATTTTTACAAATTATAGTATTTTGCTCATCAGAACTATAATACTGTATAATTACATTGTTCAAGACAATGCAAAGACATTATTCTTCTTCTTTTTTTTTGTACACTTTAAAATAAATAAATCAGCCTGTTATTGAGAATTTGTGACAAATGCTGATTAAGATTAGATTTAGATTAGTTTACCAACAAAATTTTTTTATATATATAAAATGTTTCCTTACTGTTTAATTTGATATAATATTTATTTATTCCTAATTTAAATTTACTGCAAAATTAATTTACTTTGTTCCATTAATATAACTATTTTATACACTGCATCTGCTTAATATTCATTAACTATTGAATTGAGATGGTTAAATTTTTTATATTAGGGAGTAATTTTTTTAAAACAGAAATTTTAAAATTAATTTTTCACATACAAAACATCTTAAAGTATGTAGAACTCAACATATTCAAACAAAATTTATATAAACACATTTATTTACATAAATATTATGTGAGTGAAGATGAATGATTGTGTAGTTAAATAATCTATGCTTAATAAAATAAATAAACATATATTTAAATCAGTACTTTAATGTGCTAAAAATTCTATAGTACTAATAAAAGTGTAATTATTCTTTTAAATAAAAAAAAGATAAATAAAAAACAAACAGATCAAATTCAAGAGTACTGAATCTTTCCAAGGTCTATGAAAAATACTCATGAATAGGATTAAAATTTTATTGGAAATGGGGGAAAAAAAGAATTGATTCTGAAACAGTTTTGAATGATGTGAAGTTGTTTTTGAATTGATTTTATGGTGTAGCTAATTCAAGCAATCATATTATCACTATTTTTTCATATTTACAAAAATAATCTGCTTATAATGCTTAATAAAATACTTTCTTATAATGAAAATTCAGTATATTGTTTGAGTACAAAGGTTGAAATGAAGCAGAAAATAAAGCAAAAATTAATATAATTGAATACCTTGCATAATTCACTTAACTGAAGTAAAACTTTTCTAAATGTTAAATATAGTATTTTCTACATTTTTCATTGGTGCACTAACATGAAATATAACAAATTTTAAATGTAAATATAATAAAATATTAGAGAGATGAAAGCATAGATATTAGGAATAATTAATATTTTGGACAAACACATTAAGTGTTCTGAAAAGATATAAATATATGTCATTTGCAATCTATTTGTACATTAACAGCATTTTTGGAATTTGATTGGCTTACTATATAAGCTCTAATGAATGAACCCCTAAATACTACAAATATTAAATTCTGAATAAATTTATAATGTTATTATATGTTATAATATAACTTACAAATGAAAAAAATAATTAAAAAAAAAAGAGTAATAATTTTGTAAAACTAACATGATTTAAATTTTAATTTGTAACTTTTGATCAGTGTTTAAGTACAGTAACATTAGTCTCCTTGGACTAGATATTAGTTTATAAATTACATTCTTTTTACATTTTTAGTGTAAATAAAAGTAATTTTATTATCAGAAATTTTGAACAATCTTCATCTACAATAATTTTTAACATTAGAATATTTTTTTTATCTGTTGTAAAAAGTTGAAGCTGATGGTTACGTTAACAAATCTTTAGAAAGTAAATGAAAACTGATAAAAGAACATATAAATTCTGATGGCAGAATTCTTTACAGTAGTAATGTCTGTAGGGAATCCATGAATATTAAATAATATATTTACTGTTTGTTCAAGTTATTTTAAAATCAGTAATTATTCGTGTAAAATGTATTTGTATGTATACATATTTATATATACATACGTTTAAAAGTACGAATTATTTATCAAAATAAAAGATTTTTTTTTTATATTGTAAAACCAAAACATGCTCTCAAACCATGTTTATTTATCTTGTTATATTTATTTATTATTTTTTTATATAATGTGTTTCTTATTTTTTCTCAATATCACTTAAAAAAAAAAAAAAAACACTTATAAAACAATTTGGCTTTCAATACAGTTTTTATATTTTTCTCCAGCAATACTCATGAATAATAAAGTTGAAGTTGTTTATTACACTTTATATAGTTATATCTATATCGGATTGTAATCACATCTGGTTCTATATAAATAATGCAATTGTTTCAGCATATATTGCCTAATACATTATTGTGTTTAATATAAAGTGCGTAGTAGATACACCATTCATAGCAACACAGTTTAAGATTAAGCACAAGGATAATATAATTAAATTAATTATTAGGATATTGCCACAGTTTAATTACATTTTTATTTTAAAAGACAACTTTTCATAAATAAAAACTTAAACATTTACAATTGTTGTTACTTTTTTTTGACTAATCAATTAGGAACAGGATAGGAGGCCTGGCTTTATCAAACAACACATTACTGCTACTACTTAGGTTTTTTGCACAATCCCTGGATAGGAAATAACCTTTGAATAGTTCCACAGGCACATGGGAATATTATCCCAATAAGTTCCAATAAAAAGTAGCTGTCTGTATGAATACCAGAAGATCGCAATATGATTGTTGCTGTTAATTTTAAATTGAATTTTTGAATTAGACTTTTATAGTGAATTTTGCTCCTGTTTACTAAAGCTTAATAGAGAAGTTGCAATAAAATAAAAATATATACCTTTTTTACATTACACAGAATTAATTTCACTATTTTTCACTTTCTGAATACTATTTTGTCAAATAATTCACTTAAAGATATATACAGTGTTTATTAAAAATAATACACATATAAGCACCATCATTTAAATCTATTATTACATTTTTATTTATAGATTGGTATGAAAATATTTATTATTTAATTTTTCTGTTCAGGAGGAATAATGAGCAAGACTTGTGTTGTTCAACAAGAGTGTTATTCAGAAATGGCAACCAAAACAAATACAGTTAAAGCCAAAACCAGTACAATTGACCATTCAGCTGTAGTATGGCCATTTCTTCCAAAATGTAAGTATCATCTTATTCATGCGATAATGTAATGTTACTGAACATTATTTGTTGTTACTCTAAAGCAATATTATAATTTTTTATAGTCGTAATAAAAAAAATTCATTGAAAGCCTATACATGTCTAATTCTTACATGTTTAGTTTTTCAAAAATAAATCATATCTTTTTTTTACCAATAGATTTTAAAGAGATTTGATTTTGTAACTATATACTGTATATAATGATATTTACAGGAAAGATGGAGTGTTTAAAATGAAAAATTCATCAGTATTATCAAAATATATTATTCAAGAGTGAGGAGTTTTTTTTTAGTTTATCTGAAGATATACTACATGAATATATACATGTACATGAGTGTAAGGTTTCTGAAACGACAGATACTAATATGTTTTTATTTTTAAGTTGGACGTAAACCTGTTTATTATTTATTTTTTGTGGTACACAGCCTTTGGGTACCAAAAAGGATTATGGTGATGAATTAGATAGTAGACTCTTACTTAATTCAACAGAAATAAATGTGTTATAACTCAAAGTAACAATAATTTATGTTATGCAAAGTAAGTAGGTTATAACTTCTCCATCATGGAAGATAATATTCAAACACCATGGTAAGGAGAGTGCAAAAAATCTTTTTGATCTAGATTCATACATGCAATCACTAGATCGGCCTCTGTGGCGGATGGTAGCGTCTCGGCCTTTCATCAGGCGGTCCCGGGTTCGAATCCCGGTCAGGCATGGCATTTTTCACACACGCTACAATTCATTCATCACATCCTCTGAAGATGTACTTAACTGTGGTTCCAGAGGTTAAACAAAAAAAAAAAAATTACTAGATTGGAATCCAGAATCTATTTCTAATTTGAGCCATTTTGATTATTTGATTTGTTTCTCAAAGTACTATTTAGACTATTTCTCAAAGTATTTTTTTTTTTATAATGGTTGTGATACATGTAGAGCACATGAATAACTATAAGCAAGTAAGAGTGTGTCTCAAAGTAATGATGTTCACTATACAGCCAGTTCACGTCCTGAACAAAATGAAGGTATCACATGTAAGACTGAATACCACCTGTATTTTGGTGGACTTGGCATATTGATTTACAGCTGTGCATTCAACACAGTAAAGAAGGTATCAGGAAACCATTTCTCTCCTCACTTTCCTTGATAAGCCCAGTTGTCTAATACTTCTAAGGATTTTAAGTTTTTCCAAAGTATTTGACATTTTGCTTACTACCATTACAATTATATCACTTAACAGAAAAGCTCATAAAATCTTAGCTTTTGTGAGCTAGATATGAATTAGGAATTAATTATTCTTAACTAAGATAAGTCCAAGAAAATTTCCTGCTGATTAATTTTTCTTCAGAATCTATCAGTATAAAAGAAATATTTTTTTATACTAGGGTGAAACTGACTGTTCTTCTTTATGTTTTCAAATAACATCCACTAGCTTCTATTTTCTTTGTAATCTACAAGTATTTTAAATATAAATAATTAGAGGAAAATGGGACAACAGTATTGATTTCTTTTATTCAGATAATCAATTTAAGGTTTATTTTTGTTATTATTAATGTTTCTTTTAAAACAAATTTATAAACTAAACAGTTTCAAAACAGTTGGAAAGCTTTTAAAAGGTTTAAATTTAGTTATTTTGCATCTTCTTTAATTACAGTTAATTAAATCTTATCTGATTAATACTCCTGATATCTTGTTGTTGTTGGCTTTCACGTTATTTATTATTTTTGTCAAATTTTTATACAATGGTTAATATATATGAATTTGTGTCCATCTTTATGATAATTTATAAGAACTGATTCTAAATTTTGTATAATGCTTTTATTTCTATTTTTTGTATCAGGTTAACGTCTATCCAATTTACCCCTATTCTTTATTATTATTAAAGTGATTAATGTTAAATTTGTGTAACTCTAGGTTATTGTATTTACTAATTTGTGGTTTATTTCTTATTGTTTTAAAAGTAATACAGTACATTTTTTCTTGAAAATTTTGAAACAGTTTATATGTGAATGTTGATAAATTAATGCAGCATTGATATGTTTTAGAACATAAAATAAGGAATAAGTGGAATTAGTTACTTGTCTTTTGAAGTAAATAATAGATGGTGAATTAAATTAAAATATTAATGTCCTTTCTTCCCTTTCCTTTACATTTATTGTTGGTAAGCCTGAGTTATAAAAAAATATTACTTAACCCCAAAAATATGATATTATTTTGCTATAAGGTTTTGAATGTCTAACGATTTTAAAAACAGTTAATTTTTTTATATTTATATTTAGAACTTACTCTGAGTAAGAAAAAGGCTATATATAAAGAGGTGATAAGAAAAGTATTTGACCTTTGCTCATAAAAAAAAAAATTAACATGTTTAGTTCAATGACTTATCCTCTTCAAAATAGGGTTCTTTTGATGTAACATATTTATCACAGTGATGTTCCATTGTTGGAAGTCATTTTTAGTGACCATCATAAATCCTCTTGTCTCATTTCTTTTCATCTTTACTCTGTTCTTCAAATCTCTTTTCTTTAAGCAAAATTTTAAGCTTAGGAAAGTGCCAAAAATTGCAGGGAGCCATGTTTGGTGTCTTCAAACTAAAAACTTGGTGCCTTCAAAAGCAGGCTCTTCAGGAGCCTGCTGAAGATGTTTGAGCTCATGTTTTGCCAAAAATCTCTGTGTCAAAAAGTGTTGCATGGACTGGAACATTGACATGATGAATATTCCTATTTTCCCAAATTTTTGGTCTCTTGTGTAGAATAGCTTCTCTTAGCTGACAAAGTACTGTTACATAGTATTCCTTACTGAGTGTTTGTCCTTGAGGAGTATACTTGTAATGAACCATGCATTGATAATCAAAAAGGATTGTCAGCATGACCTCCACATTGTTTCGTAATTGTCTGACCTTCTTTTGCCATGGAGAATTTGGGGTTTTCCAATGGTTCAATAGTGCTTTTATTTCAGGATCATACAAATAGACCCATGTACGTTAATAGACCCTAATTCTAGACCCTAATAATAAATAGACCCTATTTCTAGTTATTATTTCTTCTATAAAATCAGGATCACCATTAGCACATTCAAACATGGCTTGTGCAACTTGCTGTCAATTTTTCTTTTGTTCATGAGTGAGAAATTTTTAGACAAATTTTACTGCTACACACTGCATCCTGAAATCATCTGTTAAAATCAACTGCACTGAGCCAAAAGAAATTTCTACTTCATCTTCAAGCTCTCTAATTGTTATTTAATGATCTTTTATCGCTGATGAAAGCTCTGACAAAGCTTTCATCACCTTCAACATGTTCATCCATCTTGGAAACAGCGATAATTGGATACCGGATATCTTTAATTTGTGTAACACTCAGTTTGATTGCCAAAACCTATTTAAATCTTCTTTTATTGTCTCTATTTGTGGATTTCTAAATTTCTGACAAGTTTAAATCAGACTCTTTGCCCAAAATGTTCAGTCATTTTGAATGACATCAAAAACACCACCATTACTCACACATTTTACTTTCAAGGTTGCTAACCAGAGACTGGCTCCAGCGCCAACAAAACACGAATCACATGCAACTAATACAGATAGGTCAAGCTCACATTCCATATTAATCTGACTACAGCCAATCATATGTTGTAACTTGTCACGCTATAAAAAATAATATCAGATACTTTCTGATCATATCTGTCACTGATAAGCAACCATATAGTTAGCAAAAATGAGGGAAACATTATTTTTCAATTTGCTTTATAATCATCTCATGAGATGCATGTTACTTTTAGAATGGGTAGTTCATTTTCAGGAGACTTGTGACCCTCATCAGCTGGTCTAGAGCTGTTTCTTTATGACATGCAACAGACATTTAAAAGATTTACTTTTATCTTTAATAAATTACATATTGTGTTGTGTAATTTTATTATGTTGTATTGAAAATATTTTTATAACATTGTTCTCTAAATAAACTGAACAATTAGATTCATATTCTTAGGGACCAATTTTTTTACTAATTGTTAATACACTTCTTAAACTTATACAAAACAATACTTTTTGAAAATGCTCCTACTTCATACTATACTGTCCATACCTCTGAGTCATGATATGCCTTTAATTTTACTATTGTTTTTTGTTTTTTCAGCTGTTGGCTTAAAACGACGTACACAAGGAAAAGAGAACCAATCATTTCCTCCAAACTTATTATTAAGATCTGCATCACTTGACAGAATTAGACAGTTCCCAGCTTACCTCTGTAGACAAGGCTCCAATAATGTTTTACTCTGGCTTTATAATTCTAGATCTGCATTTAAGGAAGTTTTATCATCAGCACATGAACAGGTACAGATGAAAATTACATTTCTTTAATGATTTATTAAATGATAAGTTTAACATTTTACATTTATAAAATATAAAGTGCATGGTAAGTTTCATAATAAAAATGTGTTGTACAGCAGCCATCACATAACGACAAGCTTCGATGATCAAACTGCACGTCACTGCTGTACTATTGTTCTCTGAAACACTGGTATACCATCATTAGTCATTTCTTAGTAGCATAAAGATGATGCAACTACGTTGGGTATTAATCATCGCCACTCTAAGCTCTCTGTTACTTGGTGGTAACTGTATATATAAAACTGGCTAAAATGTACACATTTCATGCAGCTATTAATGCAGTAGTAAAATGTAGTTGATTGCACATAATAACCCTCAGATAGATGTATTGAAGACGAGTTTGTACTTAACAAATTCTAGGATGCATCTATACCAAGCTTAGGCATTGCTGACCTAATAAATTTGTTCTAAAGGTATGGGCTAAGTGGTCAAGTAAGGACTTCATAGGTGGGAAATGTTCCATCCTCTATTATTTAGTTTTTAAAAATGCAGCACTTTTATAAGGGTTGATAATATGTAGATTTGGTATGTGATTTTTCTCAAAAAAAATGTAATGGATATTATTTTAAAAAGAAGAGAAACATTTTTTTTAATTAAAAAAAGAATTTTCAGAGTAGTTATTTAAAAATAAGAATTCAAAAAGATGTATAAATTTTTTATACTCTCTAAGTAGCACGTAGAGAAGTATAAAAAATGGATTTTTTTTTTTTGTTTTGGATTTTATGTATCCAAAATTATATTTTTCTTATATGCTAAATTAGAAAAATTGAAATCAATGAAATGGAATCTTTGACTAACAAAATACTTTTTTCGTGTTATCTTTAATAAAATACCCAGGAAACGTATATTAAATGTTTATACCATAAGAAATTAAAACACTGAATCATTATGTGTTCAGCTAGAAAATAATTTTTATTTCTGAAATGAAATTAAGTTAATAAAAAGCCACACCCTTTTAAAAGAATTTACTTTGGGAAGTTGTGGATCGACCGTTCTCATTCTCAATGCTTCCCCTTTCCTTCCCCTCAGTCCTTTCGACTAAAACTAAGGGAAATATTTCTTCCCTGACTTTACTGCTACATTAGTAGCCTCAAATGGGAGAGCTTCTTCTTCTATCATAAGTACAGTTTCAGCTTTTACAAAAGCACAAATAAGTCAATGTACAGATTCTTAAATAAAAATAAGTGGATAAATAATAATGTAAACAAAGTATGATAATGCACATTAATTTCATTTACTACAATAAAATACATAGAATAATATAAATAAATAGCGCACAGTTAACATTCAAGTTCTACAGCCACATAAATTGCAACTTCAAAAATTAACATAATAGGTTGTATTTTAAAGAACTCAAAGGAGAAGCCAGATTACTGTTTACCAACAAAACAGGAAAATAAACTTAAAAATAATTAAAAGTTTATACTTGCTTATATTCTCTAAGCGCAATGTTTATTAATAATATATATTCTAATAATCAAAATATTTTATTCTCTAGCATTACAATAATCCATAATCTTTTTTTTTTTCAGTTAAGAGGTCTGCTACTTTCACTTTGTGTTTATCTGGCAATCGGTTTAATAGTATCACAACTGATTGTATGTTTCCTTGTTATGTCAATTGTAGCAACATCTCTACCATCTGGGTTCATCTTCTTGAGCATCTGTCTTGTATTAATAAGTGCTATAGGAATGAAAGCAATATCACATGATAAAGATGTAACATCACATTTATAAAAAAAGAAAATAAAAGTACAAGAATCTATTGAACTTTTGTTTAGTAACACCTATCTTGGTTAAAGTAAAATGTACTACTTTGATGTATATATGTTACCATTAAAGCTTATAATCTTGTGACATCATAAAATATTTATATAATCTATGACATAAAAAGTAATTCATTCATAAATATGACTGAATTTATTCAAAGAGTAAATCAAAACTGAATAATATGCTGACTTTGAATATTATATTTTAATTAACATCATACATGAATTTCATTAAAATTCATTCAGATTTACCAATGAATCACAGAACATATGCTTAGCTGAACTAACAGATTTAGGGCCAATCATATACACTATCAGAATCATTTCATTATGTAAAATAACAGAGTTCACACTTTAACAGTAACATATATATATATATATATATATATATGTGTGTGTGTGTGTGTGAGTGTGTGTATGTGTGTGTGTGTGTCTTATATATATGACACACACACATACACACATATGTATCTTATATATATATATATATAAGATGCAAAAGGCTAATAATATTTGTTTTTATATATATTAAGATTAAGTTATCAGTTTATAACATATATTTTTTTTAAATTAGTGTTATTCTATGTTTTTATTCTATTACATGTAATTATTTAGTTCAATCTAGATTACGTTAAATGAGGAATAAACTTTATTGAACATGTTTTATCATCTAAGCTAATAAAAAAATAATGAAAAAAATAATTTCTTATGTTTATCTGAAATTTTAATTGTTCTTAAGAATAGAGTTCTACAGTTTGTAAAGATAAATTTTTATTATTTTTTAAGTATACAATTTTTATAAATAAATAATGAAAATGTACCCAATTTGCCAGGAAAAGTATGAGGTTTCTCAACTGCAAGAATGACAAATAAATGTGATAATCCATGAAATAAATACACAGTGATCACATCTAACTAATATGTATAGAACATGGAAATAAACATTGCTTATTTATAAAAAAATTAATTATGTATTTTTTGGCAAGTAATTTTTTAACAATAATGTTTAACTGTGTTTTTTTTCTCTATTCTACTGAGTAAGTTTAATTTATAACACATATTCCAATAGTACATGTTAACTGCAGATATTATTTATCTAGGATAACAATTTGTGGTACTTTTTACTTATGAGCAATAAAAAATGTAGTTCTCAGTTTATCAGTAAGTTAAAACATTCAGGAAATGGACTGCAAAAACAACTACTTACATATAAACACGGTTTTAGACATTTAACATGTTACAAAACAATATTCTGCATAGCCCTAAAATTATTAGATGTTACATTCTTTAGCAATAGATCTTATTAATAGAAGATATACTCGTTTTATAATTATTATACTATTTTAATTGTTTTTTTGTACAATATTAATCAATGAGTGCATTGAAAAATAAGAAGTACAATATTGTAAAATACCAATAGTTTTAAGAGCAGGGTTATTTAATTATTTTTGTAGCTTTAATATATTATTTATTTACTTGTTAATGGTGCCTGTTTGAAAAGACTGATGATGTTTTTGTATGTTAAAATTAGTCATAATGATTGGTATGTGTACTATAATACTTTTTATAAACTTTTAATGTTAATGTACAAAATAAAAAAAAAATACAAATTTATATTGTAATATATAATGAAAACATTTTATTTTAATGATTCCTGTCAATTTTCATCTTATCTGTTACTATGTATGTCACCACCTAACATATTAGAATATGTTAGGTGCAATTATTATTATGTCACTATTTTATTAAACAAGTTTTCTGACAATAAACACTAGTTCAGTATAGTCTGAAAGTTTTCTTAGAGTAAAATAAAAATAATATTAACAAAATAGTAGTAATTAATTTCTCAAATATGGTACCGCTGATATGTTAATTAATTAAAATTATATTAACAATTAAAATTCCACCTTACCAACACAATGAAATAAACCCAAGAACCCAAGTTTTACAGTTTAACTTGTATTTGTATGATTTCTGACTTCAATATAATATTTTTCAACTCCTGATAATTGCTTTCAATTAAGCTGAAAGATCTTGGATTAATTTCAATGTGCTGGTAAGGTGGAATTTTAATTGTTAATATTATTTGATTGAAATAGTAATATGTGATTAACTTACAAAACAGAAGATCTAAGAACATCTAATAATGTTTTTTTTTTCTCACTCTCATTAAACATTTTGTCAAATGGTCATATATATATAT
>JAAAKQ030180135.1:0-11713 GCA_010016005.3 Zanna intricata | reverse complement strand
TACCCACCTAACATAGTAACAGAAAAACCTAAAATAATTAAAATTTAAAAATTGTTATTTTTAAACATTAAAATTTGGTAGGTTTTTCTGTTACTGTGTTAGTTGGTTCATTTTTTCTTGAATTTATTGGCACAATTATTAGTATGTTGATGAATTATTTGAATATTCTGAAAGTCCCATAAGTACCATAGACTGGGTAGAAAAAAGTAACTTACAATCTCCTCTACCTTTTTTATAATTTAGATACCTAAATGCAGTTTGCATCATTCTTCCTTTAACTGTGGAATTACTTCAGTGAACACATATTTCACTCTTTTTGATTTTTGGGCAGCAGGGAAGGATAGCTAAAAAATTTCAAATCGGACCAGTGGTCGTTTGATGTATCATTATAAAGTGCTTGATGAGACAAGCAAGATAATACAATTCTGATCATCCAGTCCAAAGTGGCAGCCAGCAATGTCTTTGTTTCAGATAGCTAGAACTATGCTAACTTTATTTTTTTGTTATTTGAAATATCCAAATTCTCTTTTTGGAAATATTCTTCAATAACACTAATTCAGTTACACTTGTACATCTGTTTGCTACTTCTCACAAAATCAACAATGAATAACAATTTTGAATAATGCAACTTATCTTTGTTAATTGTTATCAGCTACCATCAACACTGCCATCCTATAAAATAAAAATTTCTTTCTTAAAAGTTTCTAATGAAATAAAATTTTAATGTTAAATATGAGCAAATCAGTTACTATTTTATTGTATCTCATGGCGGTGGAGAGAGCGATGAGACAAAGGGGTGCTTTACTGAGCGCCGTGCGCGATTGGCTTATCGAGCAATGGCAAGAGAGGTGGTAGGTATCGCAGACAGGAGGATGGACAAGATCCCTCAACCCAGATATTAAAGCCTGAATAGGGAGGAAGTCCGGAAACCTGTTGTCGTATGAGCTCACTCAATTCCTGAGTGGCAATGGTTGTTTTGACGCTTACTTGCATAGGATTGGGAAAAGAGCTTCACCCATGTGTAGATATTGCTCGGTCGTTGACTTCCCAGAGCATGTGGTGTTTTGGTGTGGACACTGGTATAATGTACAGCACCTAGTAGTTGAGGTGTTTGGGGAGTTGGTCACCAAGATGCTCAAAACGGAGGCAGTGTGGGAGGCTATAACTGCCATGGTGGAGGTTATTGTGTGTGGCAGGGGAACGGAAGAGGGTGAGTAGGAAATAAATAAATAAAAAGGGGTTGAAGCATGGCTTTGAATAAGGCCAGGAGGTAGTCCAACTGCCTAGGAAGCCTTGGCTAGCCCACACGCAAGAGTGGGGGGAGTCAGGGTTTATCTGATAATGGCAAATGGGACCCTCAAGGTATGAGCGAGCAAGCGCGTGGGAAAGGACATGCGAAACGCATGTCTGGACCTGGATAGTGTAGGGACGAGGAGGGTAGCTCTCCCGCCAAGGAGTATTTTGGCTGTCCAGAGGAGGAGGTCGGGATATTTTCTTGATGCGGGAGAGACCCCATGGGTAGACGTCTGAAGGGGACATAGGCAGAGGGGCAGATGACTGCCATGACACTCAGGAGTGACTATAGTTATGCCTAACAGTGGTATCAGTTGTTCCTAAAGTGTGCAGGTGAGAAAAGAAAGTTACTATTTAATTCAGGGTAAGTTTATTAAAAAGTATTTGAAAAATTGTATTAATTATTTTTTCAATTTTTAACTTACAAAATTATATTTGTGGACATCATTTAAGTTTAAATAGTCAGAATTAAATTGATTTTTATTCTTTTTTAGCATGTTTTGCAAGGACATTTAAAAGAAAAGGTAGCCCCATCTCTTTAAAAGAAATAGGATATATGGTCACATGACCATATGTCCTGTTAAAAATTTGTTTAAACTCCCCTGAAGGCCAAATGCTCGAAATTGGAGCTAAGCTGAGTTAGCCTCCCTTGTTGGAGAAGATTTCCAAAGAGAGAACCAGATACCATGAATCAGTCTTTGTATTTTTATTGTTCTGTTACACTTTGTTCTACTTATTTTATTGTCCAAAGTTTGTAAATAAGAATATTTTGATTATGAAGTTGAGGATAGATAAATTTCACCTAAGTTCAATGACAGATTATGATTTAAGATCATATCATTCATTATTAAAGTTTATCATTTAATTTTTCATTTTATTCTGCTCATCTTTCTTGTTACATATTATCTTTAAATGCACATCCATCATTGTATATTAAAGAAAGATTAGTTACTTCACATCCACTAAGATGATGCTCTGTAAATGAATATTCTTCTAAAAAATAATAGGAGGTTTAGAAAAAAATTTGTTTAAATTAGGAGATGAGTAATTTTGTAGCAATTTTCATTAGAAATTAAGGGGTCAATGACTTGGGGGCAGGTCTTTGAAGAGGAAGATGAGGGGGCCTTCCTCTTCAGACTATTCAACTGTTCAGCTATAAGAATGCATAGTATAAGCCAAAAAAGTGAATATATTATATTAATTTATTATTAAAAAAAAAGTTTTACATCTATATCATATTTCCACAGTTTTTCAACTTATTACAAATTTTGAAATTTGTGATTTACAAATCCTGGTTTGATGGAAAAAATGAAGATTATTTTCAGATTCAGTGCAAAAAAATACATAAAATAAAATTATAAAAAAATAAAAAAGACAACCATCGCAGGCTTACGTAATTATTTTTAATATATATCTATTTCTAAATTTTTATCTACTTATTAGATGATGGGAAACTTGTTTTGAGAGTGAAAGCTTTCCTTTTTTTTGTGAACACTTTTGACATCTTTCTTAGTTCATATTTTCTTCTTTTTTTTTTTATTCTTAATCAACAAATTTTTTAACTTGTTGATTAAGATATCTCTAATATTTAATCATTAACTTCCCTTTTCTTTTCTTATCTTTGAATTATTGTAATTTATTCTTAAACTGAATTTCTTTCTCAACAATAAATTCATTCAGTATTTTTTCTATCTCATTTTGATTTCAGGTGAAAAAGGCCTTTTTATTTGTGAATCTTAAGTTTATTATTTTCTGACATGTATTACTATTATTTTACTTGCCAATTTTCCTTCAATTCCTTTCAACCAACCATTTTAACAAAATCTTTAAAAGAGCTAGTCATAATTTAAAAGAAAGAAGTAAACATCATTTTTATTTTATAACATTATATAAATCTTAATATTAAACCATTAACAAAATGATACAATTAAAGCTATATCAGGAATTTCAACAACAAAAAAAATTAATTAATAACTAATAGATTCATCAGAGATCCCTCTGAGATATCTCTCTCCAACTATCCTTAATAGCCTTGGTAAAGATCCTCTACCAAGGCTATTAAGGATAGTTAGAGAGAGATATTTTGAGAGTGAGCAATGGAGACATGTGTTTCATAGATATAGAGAAGGCATTTTATAGAGTTAAATGGGGAAAAATTATTGAGATTCTTAAGAATTATACATGAGACAAACAGCAAGAATAGATTTGTTTACTTAAGTATTTAACAATATGACTGATTGGGTGGGCCCAGATCAAGATGTTAGGCAAGCATGCTGCCTTTCACCAATACTGTTCAAAATTTATATTGCCCATATGATAAGGACCTATACTTCAAACATTAAAAAAATATACATGCTTCAAAGTTTATTAACTGTCCTAAAGAAAGAAATGAAAATAAATTTAGGAAGAATTAAAGTAATGGAAGTAAACTACTTACACTTAAGTATAGGAAGTAAACAGTACTAAGTTAAGTATGGAAGTAAACATCCAAAAGTTTGAACTTAAAATTAAAGAAAAGAGGTTAGCCAAATGGAGTGTCTTATATGGAAGTGAAGCATGTATGATGAAGAAAAGAGGGATTCGATATTTTGAGATACTGGGTGTGCAGAAAGAATGATAGATGGATAGTGTGGAATGACAGAAGCACTGTTTGGCGGTGGTGTTGGAGAGGATTTATTGGTAAAATGATAAATGGAGGAAAAAGAAAAATGGAGAAAAAATTACAGATATTTGGGAACTATAGTAACAGAGAACTAGAAGAGCACAATGGAAAGCAAAGGAAGGATAGCAGTGACAAAGGAAGCTTTTAATAAGAAGAGGAAATTGCAATGTACTAAAAGTCTGGACTTGAGTTAAGGAAGAGGTTAGCCAAATGGTGTTTTTTGAAGTATGGATGACAAAGAGGAAATAGGACTAGATTGAAGCTTTTGAAATGTGGATTTGCAGAAAATATGATGGCCAGATAAAGTGAGTAGTTACAAAAATGGTTAGAGACAGCAGTGACATAAGGGGTTGACACCAGAGAGAACAGATGTTGATGAGATTCATCATTAAGAAGACCATGGTTAAACAAAATAACCCAAAGTATCCCTTACATCCATAAACAAACACTATAGACATAAATGAGATGAGGCTACAAATGAATATGGCAGCATTTTCATAAATGAGGATATGTTATTAGAGAGACTTTTTAGAGCTAAGTTCGTACTTAGCTCAATTCATTCATCTCATCCTCTGAAGATACACCTTAATGGTGGTTCAGGAGGTTAAACAAAAAAAAAAAAAAAAAAACCAAGAGCAGTGGCATTTAAACTTTAAAGAGTTGGTTTAATTCATAATTCAGTTCTGTTACTTTATTATTAAATTGTTATTCATTTAATATACACTAATCAGGTATTAAAAAACTGTGTAATACAACTTAAGTTTATACATGTGTATGTTGGCTTTATTTCTGAGCATCATAACAGAGTATTTCTACTTAAATAATAGTCTTGCCATTATATAAATATTGTCTTTCAAAGCATTTATCTTACATCATAACTTTACACCTAAATACCAAGCATAACAGAACATAAGGTAAGCCCCAAATATGGTAGACAGAACACTCATGTGTAAGTTCTAGCTCCAAAATTTGGTTAACAAAATTAGAAAAAAGAATGGTATTTTAAATTTACTTTACTATCAAAAACTGTTATTTAAACGAGATATATTCTTCTTTCTGTTTAGCAATGGCAATGAAAGTTGACAATGGATTTTCTCAAGACTTGAAATTTCTAGAGCCTCAATTTTATAATTTAACAGGAAAAAAGGTATTTTGAATATTCTTGATGTTGTTCTCAGTACATGTTCATATACTCTTCCAGATAATAGTAGAATATTTGAGGTGGCATCTTGCTAAAGAATTTTAAACCAACAGGCAAGTGCTGGCATTATGGAAATGTCTTTTCTGTTATATAAGCCCAAGGTTACATTTTGACTTGCTTATTATAGAATTTATATTGTTTTACAAATATTTTTATATGTAACTTACTGTTCCTTCCATTTTAATAAGTCTTCCTTTCATTTTTAATAATTTTAGAATTGATGTATTAAAACATATAGTTTTAATACATCACTACATCATCATGTAGTGATTATTATTGTATTATTATTATTATTATTGTTATTATTGATAGTATTATTGTTTAATACAATAATACATCATCAAAACTCATCAGTGTCCTTTAAAAGGACACTGATGAGTTTTATTCAGATTTAATGGCATTCTATTTTCAATTGCGTTTGACAATTGCGTTAATACTTAGGTTGTAAATATCTCAAAGTTAGCTTTTATTACAGCTAATATGACCATTGGATGCTGGAATTTGTTTTAAAAATTCAATCTAAAATCAGACAGACAAGACAAACTCTAACACTTCTGTATCTCAGATGTGGTGCAGACCATCTGATCAGTTTCTCACTGAAACCATTTTTGCAAACATGTCAGATATAATTGGGATTTAGTTGAAAACCTTTTGAAAATCAATGTAAATGGCCTTGATTTTCTTGAATTGATTCTACAGATGACAAAATAAGATGTTAGATTGATTGCTGTTGAGAGATGCTTCATGAACCCACATTAGGAAATTGTATTACATGATGAATGTAAGTGTAAAAGTGGTTGAAGATAATTCTTTTAAATATAAAAAAGAAGTGAAATTTTGGACATGGATAGCAATTTTTGATTGAAGCAATGCAGAGTTTTTGGATATACTGTACAAACTTTCAAAAACTAGGAAAAATACCAAAGGATAAACTATAGTTATGTGATGAAGTTAGAACAGGAGAAACAATGTGTTTAACAACTGCCTGAACAATGGAAAATGGGGAAATTATCTAAAAGTGGATCAAAGATTTAGAACATTAATGGAAGCAATTATGACCTCAGTAGCTATGCAAGGTATGTTGGCCACTGCATAATTCATAAAATCAAATCTATTAGGCCAGTAATGGAGATCCTCAGAGAATTTTTTGTAAACTGTTTGAAAATCATTTCCAAAAAAAGGACCAATAAACTATTTTCAGTAACATTGGTGCCATTAACAAGAAGAGCAAATACACTCTTTCCTTCAACTTCCCTGTGGTTTCCTTCAGCTTGTCATGATGGATCAGATTTTTTCTTAATGGTCAGAACTTTTCTTTTAAGCCATGAAAGTACAATATAGATTGAACGCAAGATAGTTTATAATTAATATGAGCAGAATTGTTTTTCATAATTTAGTTTAATAGTTGCCAAGAAAACTAAAGGGGAAATTTAGAAGATCTACAATCAAAGAGAGGACATTTTTTTATGGAATCTGAAAACTGCCTTACGACATCTTTTGTTATTTTACTCAAGCACAGAACACAAAAATACTGCATCATTCAGCATTTCATACATTCTTATAAAAAGATTGAAAGCCCCATTATCTATAACAGGTAACTTACCAAAATGAATGCATTCCTAATTACAATAGCAAAAATAGATTGACAGGTGTCTAATGAAAATAATCCTAATATAAATCAATATGCCTTCTATAATTTGATACAAATTTAAATAAAATGGTGTTCAAAAATTTGAAGAGAAATCCATATTCATCGAGTAACATAAAAAAAACCTCTATGATAATTCTTATAATTTATGATAAGTATACGGTAAATTGAGAGCAAATAAGGAAGTTCCTCCATTCATAAACATTTGTGACATATATGATCAGATCTGTATCCATTATAATTATCAGGGGACAATTCATTGTTAATGTATAAATCTCTTAACTAAATTTATTATTATTATTGCCAATATGTCATAATTCAAAGAAGTCACTGATGCAAGGCTGTGGCATTGCTTCTTGTTCTTACATCACGTACTTTCTGATGAAAAGCAAGAAATTTTCACTTTTCATCTAACAGCACCGGGCTGCCCTCCACAGGATTTGACATTACTTGATCCAAATTAGTAGAAAAAAAAAAGTTACTACTAATGATCAAATTTCTGGATTTAATTTAAAATCCTGAAAATTAAATCCAAAGTCACCAGGCTAGTCAAAATTTAACTCGTCTGTGTCTTGACAAATTCATTGAAATAAACTTTCAGGTGAAATGAATTATAAGAAGAGAATTTAGTTCTTAATTTCATATACCTTAAGCAGCTTAACCGAATATCTTTAAGCAGATCTGATGTCTCAATCCGTCATTGATGCTGTAATTTATGAAAAAAATTGAGCTTTGTTTTTCTACCGGTAATGACAAAATTTTTATTTGCAGTAGACTTATCAAATATAATATCTTTGTTTTTAATGAAATTGAGATTCAAGAGAATCAGTGTTTGAACCATTCCAGCACGAGAGATTGGGTCAACCGATGAACTTCTTATTTAATTTTTTTAAATTCAGTCGTCAAATTATAAGATTCCTGTTGAAGCCAAAAAAATTAACATTAAATTTAAGTCAGATGTACATTTTAAGCAGATTGATGATGTACATTTTTTAAAAATTCAGTCGTCAAATTGTATGCATCCTGTTGAAGTACAAAAATACTAACATTAACTTTACAATCAGATGTAGAACTGCTATTGTTATCAATTTTGACGAAAGGGGGTAAACCAACCTATACTGGATTGGTACAAGTTTTATGACTATTCTTATCAAGATCCATATTTGGAAAAGATTTAGTTAGAATGTTTGGCTTTTGCAAACAAGAATTACCGTTAAGATCGAGTTAAAAGGATAACGACTTACATACTAAGTAAAAACAGATAACATTTCTAATTACAAAAGTAAAACTTAAAATTTAAAGAATCTTTACTCTTTATTTGAATAAAAAGGCTGCTGTTGGAGTGTCTCAACAACTGTAAAAAAATAACAATTAATTACTAAAAAAACCCTCACTAAAAATTAAAAAATTAAGTACAGTTTCAGTTCTTCCAATTTCGATTTTTAGTTAAAAACAAGCAACTACCCATATTTTACTTATCTTAATTTCAATCTAAATTAATCCTAACCCTACAATTTAAATTAGAATTAAGAAAATATTATATTTTAATTTCCCATGCAATTTTTAAGTCACTGTTTATTTTTAAGTTGATTTTATTTAACATTTATTAATTTTATTTTTATTTTAATATTTGAAGAGTTCTACAAAACATACTGCCTACGTAAAAAAAATCTGCTACCAGAAATAGGATTTCATTCTTGAAAAGAATGAAATCTGTCTTGATAAAAAAAACACATTTGCAGAGAAATGATACAGATTGTTGTGTGAGCTATGACTATCTGGAATACCTGAGTACATATCTTTTTCAAATGTGTCTTAATAAAAGTAGCACAGAAAAGCAATGTAAATAATTTGCTAGGAAACAAAATCTAAATCTCTCCATAGAATTTAGGAATATTACTTTTTTATCCTAAGTTTTGGTATTATTTCTTGATTGTTGTCTAAAATTGTTTTTAATATCAAAATGAAATCGGACTACTTGTCATTATGATGTAATAATCCATTCCTAAGCGCTGATAAAGAAAAATATTTTTGTGCCTATGTCAGCAATGCAATGCTTAATTTAAAAAAAATATATTTCTATATAAAGTAATTTATAGCAGCACTGCTAAAGAAATATTCTATACAAAACTTCTAGAAATATCATTAAAACTGACCAATTTGATGAAGGATAAGACTGAATTTAATTTAATTTAAATAGTACATATGTACATAAATTGAATTGAAAAAATACTAATGAGCTAAGTTACAAAAAGTGAGATATGAAAGTTGTAAAACATAAATTTTTAACTTTTTTAAAAGATAGAAAAAAAGAAAAATATGAAATACCTATGACCAAATTAATAAAATAACTACTTTGTAATTGAATAATATAAAAAAATTTCACTTTAATCTTTTAGATATTATTTTTAATATGATGCCACAATTTATAAAAAAATATTTCATAATTATGATTCAGGATCTATCACATTACCACTTCCCCAGTAATATTTCCTTTGACTCTTACTTTAAAATATTAAAGAAAATTTAAAAGAAATTTCCTTTAGATAATCGTAAAACTCGCAAGAAATTTTAGCCTCTTTTTCTGATTTATTTATTTTAATATAGGCTGTGAATATATGAACTGATCAGTTATCCCAAATCAGTACTGATAATCAGAAACCTGAATCACCAGGTTTAATATAACTTGCAAACTTGTGCACATGCCTTAAGCAGATACAGTAAAACAATTTAGTTATATTGGTAGGAAGGATAATTTCATCACTGTTGGAATTGACATATTTAATTGGTTAAAATGAAAAGATAATTCATTAAATATAAAGGTGAATACTTTGTAATAATAATAATGATAATATTGCTCCGGATAAATCTAATCCCACGTCCGAGCAATAACACTACGCACATATCTGGAGCGAGCAACGACAAAGTAATTCGGTACTTTCACTCATGTCGGACAACAGGGCAACGATCTTGCTCGGGAACTCCCTACAGAGTACGGTATTGGCGGTCTCGAACTGATTACGGTTGTGCTTCTCGATTTCGCTGCTTGCGGCGAGAGCGGGAGGCATGACCGTGATTTGTTTTTGCCGACGCTGGGCGGAGTACCAACGAGGAGTGCTCATCCCTTTTACTTGTGGATCTCAGCTAAGGATGGGCTGCTGTGAGGTTGCTCTGCCGAAGTCTTGTGCCTTCCAACGTCAGTCTCTTCGGCCCTTGGCAGGGGTTGTCCGATGGATAAAGGTATCGGAGCCCTTACTGCTGCGTACGAGCCCTGAAATGTCGGATCGTGGGTGAGGAAGTACCTGACTTCCCAGTCCAGGTTAAATATATGGGAGGCGGCTGACTGGGGGAACCCAGGCATGATCAGTGATCTGGGGTACGCCCAACCGTCTCCTCCGGCACCTTGTGACATGTTGACTAGCGAAACATAGGATTATGGAAACTTCTACTACTTCCACAACTTCTGTGGTAGAGGGTCCACATAAAAACCGTCGTCCTGGTAAAACTTTGTCTTCGCAATCGAAGAGGAGGAAGAGCGAGGAGTTTAGCAACGTAGAGAAAAAAGATCGAACAAAGTTTCAACCTAACCGTAATGGCTGGAAATTTTCGACTTAAGGGAATCGCATTTGGAAGTGATTCCAAAATATTTGGTAATTAAGAATGCTGAAGAAGATTTTTCCAAAATCAGTCCTATTGTGATCACTTGAGGGATCACAGAATCTGCAGGAGGACCTATAAAAGAAACAAGGAAAACTGTAAAGTGATTGTTTATTGAGACCGATAATGACATAAAGTCATCTCGGCTGCTAAAATCGAAGAAGATAGGAGTCATCAATGTTGAAGTTGTACCACACGGTACACTTGTTTACTTCAAAGGAGTAGTTGTGTGCAACTAATTAATGACATAAAGTCAGCTCGGCTGCTAAAATAGAAGAAGATAGGAGTCATCAATATTGAAGTTGTACCACACGGCACACTTGATTGCTTCAAAGGAGTAGTTGTCCGCAGGGTTTTTCTGAATTGCACTGAAGATTAAATTTTAGAGAAATTTTATGGGCATAGGGTTACTGCATGTCGACGACTGAATACGCGACGAAACGGAGAAGTCGTGTCCTCCACGTCGCATGTCTTGACGTTTAATAAGCCGAAATATCCCGAAAAAATAAACTGGATTTTATAGGATGGTATTCGTTAGTTCATCCCAACACCATTGAGGTGTTTTGAATATAAGAAATTCGGATATACTGCAGCAAGATGCATGAGAAAACAATTATGCACATCTGGCGACCCGCTACATCCGGATGATCCGTGCAGGTATCCACCGATTTTTAATAATTGTAATGAACATTATACTGCAAGGTCACGAAACTGTCCTAAATATAAAGAAGAAGTAGCAATTTACGAATTGAAGACCATGCAGAAGGCTATTTTGAAGCAAGGAAGATCGTGCTCACTAGAACGCCAAAGGCCACATTTTACCCGCAGGTTGCTGCTGCTCCTGCAACTTCCTTTCAACTGAAGGATGTGATATCAGAAGTATCGCCAGCCTTAGCAGACTGAGTAGAAGATGAAGGATCGGGGAAATAGTGTTGGAAGCCCAAGGAATAAAAGCTGTCATGACTAAACAAAGGAGTATTACTCCACCAAACCTTTGAACCTTTGACCAGTTCAAAGGTGAAGGATATTGAACCACCTTATGCTCTAGTGGTGAGTGTATCCAGACTCAACTGTTATGTACTTCTCACCACATCACAGGAGCTGGTCATCTGATGCCGGCAGTAAAAAATTTTCTGCGATTTCCGGTGAGGATCTGAGGCTTCAAACACATTGGAATTTGACATCAAGCTCTTTATGAAGATGTAGAAAAGAAGTAAAAAAAAAGATTAGCCTAAAAGAAAACCTAGCCGGT
>JAAAKQ030180124.1:0-12296 GCA_010016005.3 Zanna intricata | reverse complement strand
TGCCTGACCGGGATTCGAACCCGGGACCTCCGGATGAAAGGCCGAGACGCTACCACTCGGCCACGGAGGCCGGCAAGGTCCCAATAGACCTAGATCCGATGTTCATAACGGTGGAAGCAGAGTTTAGAATTTTTTTGATACATGTATTTCATTTGTTAAGATTCGATTTACTTTTTATTTTTTCGTAAAAAAATTGTTCTTTTTATAAACATTAGGACGTTTTCCTTAGAGACTTGCTGTTTATAACGTAGTGGTATTCTATTATTATAATATAAACTGAACTGTTCGGTG
Source organism: Zanna intricata (assembly GCA_010016005.3). NCBI lineage: Eukaryota > Metazoa > Arthropoda > Insecta > Hemiptera > Fulgoridae > Zanna > Zanna intricata. The sequence continues at coordinate 12,005 of JAAAKQ030180124.1, read as the reverse complement.
TTTCCAATCAAGAAATTTTATCTATTATGCGGAAACTTAACTATACTCAAAGTTTCAAAATGATATTTTAATGATTGATATCTCTAGAAGAGTTCACCCAGTTTTTATAAATTAAATACTGAAATAACGTTCAGTCTTTTTCCTGAATAACAGTCCCGCTAATTATACAATTATCTGATAAAGAACACGATTTAGTTAGCATTACACTGTATTATTAATACACGAAAAATGACGCTGTAAAATCTCTGTTTAATTTTTAATCCTTATCTGGTAATGGAGTTTTCTGGATAAAGTTTTGTGTCTAAAATCCTGTAATTTTAATAGGAAAAACGTAAAAAAATCGTTCAAATTGACCCAGCTATTTTTTATGAGAACACTGTTATATACATCCATAAACACGAACATTCTGAATTATATATAATACAAATATATGTAAAAATAATATATATATATAAATTAGTTTATTAGTTAGTATGTAACAGGCCGGTAATTATTCTGTATATTTCTCCAGAGTTCAAAAGTACTGAAATCTCGGTTAGCTTTGTATGTATGCACGCAGTATTATTTTTAATCGACTTAATAGTAAGGAACAGATTAATCTACTTTCCTGAATTTGGTTTGGTAGCTTGAATAATTGAAAAGTTACTCTTTTGTTCGATAGCTGGAAAAATTGTCCTTTTAAAGATTTTAACTACTATTTATGATTATTGTAGCATAGAATTAAATTTTTATAACTTTCTACTGATTAATAACTTTTTTTTTAATCTCCGGAACCACCGTTAGTATTACATCAGAGGTGCCATGCCTGACCGGGATTCGAACCCGGAACCTCCAGATGAAAGTCCGAGACGCCTTTCATCCTTTAATAACCTTTTTCTTAGAAATAATTAAACGCTTCCTTAATATTTCCTTAAGAAATTTAAAAAAAAGTTCCAGAAGTCAGCTGTTGTAAAATAAAATTCTTTAAGTCACGTGGCCACTTTAATGAAGTTGATCTAGGAATCCGTTATTTAATAATACTTCATTAAATCATATTTTAAGAAATTAGCTTCATTTTTTTTTTTTTAAGTAAAAAAAAAATTATTCAATTTAATAATTTTAAATCGATGCAGTCGATGACAATCTTTATTTAATTCTTCGATTTTGTTGTTATATTATCATTATCCTGATTCCTTTTTTCCTGTAATTATAGTTCTTATATGTTGTGTAACTATTCGTGATATATTATCGTATAATTCTACGTAATTTCTTTTTTTTATCGTATTTGTAATTCATTTATTATTCATTTTATGTTATCTCGTCGCTTATTTCTTTATTCAGGCGGTTTTAATGTCATTTTTAAAAATACTCTTTATTATTCCATAAAAATTCAAACCATTTATTACCGACTATGTTGCATATTATAATCTTTTATATTAAGATTGTATGATTTGTTGTTAGTTTTGTTTGATCTTTATGCTACAAGTTAGGATATGTATTCAATCTTGGATAATTTTACATTATAGTACTGCTGCCTATCATACGCTCTCTCTCTCTATATATATATATATATTATTAATACGTTAGTTTTATTATTTATTTTTTATACGTATATGAATCGGCCATTTCCGGTAATGAAAGCGGATTGAGGATTTATAATAATAGTATGCTTTATGTCAGATAAAACGATGATATTTTAAAAATTAAATCTTTAGAACAACTTTGTGAATAAAATCAAATTTTATACCGGATTGAAATCTTTTCCTGCGAAATATAAAATGTATATGTATGTAATTTACGTGTTTTCTCGACGGAAAGGTTGAATTGAATTTTCGTTTTATAGTAATGTTCCAGTATTTTTTGTAGTTGATACTAGTAAAGTACATGAAGTAAAAGAGCCACTAGTCTTAAGTTGTTTATGATATTGACTCTATACAGCTAGTACCCGTGATGAACATAGTGAAAGTGTACTTTGTGAACTGATGTACAACTGTATTTTAGTTCAGTGAAAAAGGGAATTTGAAACCATTTCACTCGTTACTTTTCTTAGGCTATCGTATAGAATTTTTTATTCTAGAAAAACGTGACTTATTTCCGTTTCAGGTCGTCTATAACTTTTCTGTTTACGGCACGTAATGTTTATAAACCGGAATGAAATTTATCCTTTACTACATTACTGTTGTGAGTTGAAATTTATTTGAAAGAAAACCGTATGAGGTACAAAAAATTACTCTTGAACTTTTTTCCCCATTTATCACCTGGCTTCCTGGTAGACCCGTAATAAAAATTGTATTATGATCATCAATCAGTATCTTCCAGTGAAAGGCATAGCTGAATATTTGTAGTTCACGCCTTACAATTCTGGGGATGGACGGAATATCGCGCATCGGTATCTCATTTTAATGAGGAAATGAATTAAATTATGAGTGAAAATTCTGACAGCAATAATAACTTGAGTTTTCTGTATTTTTGCTAGAATTCAATTTTAACCACTTACCTGATTAAATAGAAAACTATTTTTCCTTTTATAATCTTGCTTATTTATTTTTTTCTTAGGGAAATATAAAAAAAAACTCTTTCAAATTTCTTTTTAATCAGTAAAATTCAACTCAACGCCAAGATATCTGTCGTAACTTATAAGTTAAAATCTCGTTAATTGTGAATAAGTTGTGCTATTTGTACAAAAAATTAATTTTAAAAGCATTAAATTTATCTTCTTCCTCTGTAATAAATATTGATAAATGATTTTTAAATAAATATTATTAAATGATTAATGATTTTTAATGCGTCATTAAGAGAAAATTCAATTACGATGTAATTAGGTAAATTGAAACGTTTTAGAAATTATAAGAATTTACGGACTACTTTTTGGGGTTATTCTGCTCCGAATTCTGCGATGAAGGTTGAAAATTGGTTCCATCCTTGTAATACACCTCTGATATTCTCTCATAATAACTCGATCAAAATTTTATTAGGATCCATTCCCATATTATACAAAGTATCAAAACAGATTTCATGACGTTAAAAATTGTTTTTTTTTTTTTTTTAATATTAAGTCCAAATACACGCCAAAACGAATCATTTTGTAAAGGAGTTGTAACTTAAAATTCTTGGATTTTCATCTCTCAAAAAGACACAGAACTTCAAGAAATGTAAAATATGACTGTTTTTTCTGATTGATTTTGTTGGGACTCATGAAGAATATTAAATACATGGAAATAACACACTTATTAAAGGTCTTTTTTTTTCAGTGTTACTTGCTCTATTCTCATACTTTCATAATTCATACGTAAAATTAATTACCTTAAAAAAAAAACAAATGGAATATGTTTGTTAAAATATATTACAAATGTAATTAAATAAAGGCGAATTAATGTGGTTAATTTTATATTAAATAGATACTGATTGTATTGTACAATTGTAGGTTAATTAGGTTAATTACATATATATATATATTACATTTATATACCGTATGCAATAATTAGGGTACATTCCAAGTGATATCTATATTTTTTAGGGCTACATACGTACGACACAGGAAAGGTATTAGTTAATGATTGGCCTGTTTATTTACAATAAACATATTGAATGAGTTGCAATTATTTAGTTAATTACTTTATTATTATTAGTTCTGGTAATTAGTTATACTGATGGTAAAGCGAAGTGATAGAGCTACGGTAGAACGTATGCACGCTTTATTCTCGATTAGTAATCGCTTCAACATACCGTACAACTTACTGTAATTTGTAAAATGAGCTGCTATTAATGACGTGGCGAGGCATTTGCGGTATTTGTATAAATTATTGTTTTAAGTTATACGGTTAAGGAAGAGGAGAGGGAGGTTGATGAAAATAAATTTAAATTCTTGGCACGGTCACAGTTTTACTGTATGTATGAAGAAGCGGAATAACGAATAGTGGAGGCAGCTTGTAATGTGTAGTTTTTGTTTTTAAAGTTATTGCCTCGAAAAACAATTTCTAAATGAAGCGAACCTGTGGTTATGACTAGACTGTGGCTATTCGTTGGATTACTTTCGGTCGTGTGTTTTTACTAAATGAAAATAACATTTGCTAATAGCTGGAAACGTGGAGAAAAAACTAATAACAGAAGATTAGCTGTTCTAAAATGTTAATAAATAAAATTCCGTTTATGTCTCCCGCTAATTTCTTCCACATTTAATAAACTAATAGAAGATAACTTAATTTAACAATAGAGGAAGAGTGTAATTTTCAAATTACACACTAATTCGGTCGGTATTATTCTGTTATGTTTGTGTATGTTTATGAATTCTTAAGTTTACGTGTAGGATGTGAGTTCACATTACACTTTTCACTAATACAACTGCTCTTACTTCAAATTTTCGGTACTTAAATTAAGAAATTTTAAAATATTCAATATTAAATTAATATTTATCACTTGAACCCAAGAATATTCTTGTTTAGAAAATTTCGGTCAGGCAGGTAGAGCTCCACACCTGTAATTCTATAACCATTAGTGGAAAAACAGCGATATATATATAGCTATCATCTTGCTTTTTTACCTTTAGTTATATTTATTAAGTGAAGTTGAAATCTGTGTGTCTGTATTAAGAGTGATTAGGAGACTGGACTTTTCTCCAAACGTACCTCTGCTGCAGGTTAGCTTTTTTTAGCTACTGGCCTACTGGATATTTCCACAGGTAGAGTTACCCTCTATTTAACCACAAAAATACTATCTTCATAATAACACTGCTCGATTTCTAGTATCCCTTAGCATGGTTTCAATGGGCATCTAAGGTCGACCGAATCTCTTGGAAGAAATATCTATCGTTGTGGAGAATTAGAAAATCATCTTCCTTCAAAGAGATCTCGAAAACAGATAAATGCCCAAAAGAGCACTTAAAGTGTGTCTATTCTTAGGAAACTGATGTATTGTTATCCAGAATGGTGTTTTTTCTCCAGAATAGATATCCTCCTGAGAATGGTTCAGAGTCTCCTTATGAAAATTTAGCACATCCTTAAACTGTGTGGCATGTAAAGTATTAGCTTAATGTTAAATGCTCTATAATTATCAAAGAATGTAGATTAACCAACTTGGTTTCAATGTTTCTACTCTGTTGTAATCCTTTGGACTAGAAAATCAGTTCGTTGTACTGAGATTTTCTGACCTCATCTTCAATATTAATTTAAAATCATTATTTTTCGCGACTTCCTTTGAACAAACTAATAACGCGTGAAATGGAATTTAATACATGAATATAGCCGATTATTTTTCATTTCGATTGATTCAGTTTTTATTGTAAAAACTGGAACAACAAAAAAACTTTTTTCTATGATGTATAGTCAAACTTGAATATTATCTTGCATTTACTTTCCCTTAGCGGTTAATTTAATTTGTTTTCAGGTAGATGGGCTTGCCATGGATAAATCCCCCCCTCTCTCTCCCTTCCCCCCTCTCTCTCTCTCTGTGTGTGTGTGTGTGTGTGTGTGTGTGTGTGATGTTATATATTAAAACTGGATGCTTTTGAAATGGGGTGAAATAGGAAGTTTATTGAAAATGTTAACATTGAATCTACATTATAATTTTTTGAGGAATTCAGTTGCAGTAAGAATATTCTTGCGGAAATCAGGAAGGTGTGCGATAATGAGATTGGCTAACTTGTACAAAAATACAGCCACCCTTATTTGTTCGGTCCAGTTCTGTACAGTATTTATCGTTATGAGTATTATACTTTTTGACGTAAAACTTTAAACTGAATTCGTAAGTCTAAAGGTTATAATGAAAATATTATATTTGCGCTTTTATGTAGACGTGTTTGTACGAGTTAATTTCGTGTTAATAGTTAATGTAATTGTACTCGTAAGTGAAAGTGTGAAATTGCGTATACTTAGGTCATTATTTCTTTTGACACAACAGTTAAAATTTGCAGTTTAAAAAGACTATGTCGTTCTCTCTCCCCCCCCTCTCTCTCTCTCTCTCAACCACGCACACACACACACAAACACCGAGAGAGAGAGAGAGAGAATGTGTGTTTATTAATAAACGGTGGGATTTATATAACCTACGTTTAACCTTGTGTTAATTAAGTTACTTTATTAGTTGGCGGTATCAGTTATTTCGCTCTTAAGTGTTTTACAATTAATCAGTTTAATTAATCGATGATTTAATTAGTAATATTTTAAAATCTACGTAAAATTTTAATAAGAAACTAGCTGTGTTTTTTCCTTAGACGCTTCTACGATTCAACCGACAGTTGATAATTTTTTGTCTGTATTTTCAAATCAAATTGCTCAAACCCTACTATTTACTGTTAAAATTTTTTATTAAATTTATTTACTTTTTTGCTAAGTAAATGTCAAATATCGTTATTTACACCCAAAGGTTTGGTCCTCTTCGAGCAAAAGTCGGTTTTATTTCCTATCGGCTTGTAAGGTATGCAATCCATCCTCTTTTTAATAGTAAAACATGTGTGTTTTTTTAATACAGGATTCAAAAGGGGGGAGGTTTAAACATTTATGGCACGAATTTCATTTTTACGGGCAATAATAATTTAATAGTTGTAACCGCAATTTCATTGATTTGCGCGAATCATTCGGAGATTTTATTATTCTAAAAGTTTTAAAAACATTATTTCTAATTCATGTATTTTTAATAAATTCAAATTTTAAAAAAATATTTGGATTGTTAACCACAATGTTAAAGTTCACATTCACTTTTAGCAGTAATTGTGGTTAACTTTAACATTTTGTTAACTTACATGCTTGTCATAATGAATTTTGAACATAGTAAAACTTACTAAAAATCTCAAAACAAACATTTTAAAAACTTTTCTTGAAATTAAACATATTTTACGTTCTTATACGTTTACCTTTATTATTTTAAATCTAAAACTTTTTTTTTCTGTTGTGTGACCGAACAATGACGGATGTGAAAATGTATATTTGTTTAATAGTATGACGAAACCTATGAAGTTATTTAAGTTACGCTTCGTATCAAGAGCAACTAAGTTGAAACTATATGAAACTCTAATGAGGCCTTGGGGTATTTTATGGTTTTATACGTGGGTGTTGACAGTGAGTGATCCATCGAAGCCGAAAGTTTTAAAGGTAATGAAAATAATCATGGAGTGATCTGTAAGAATGTAAATGGATAGCGAGAAATTATATTTAAATTAATCACTTACTGGAAAATAACGATTTTGTAAGGTTCATCAAATCAGGGAAAATTAGATGAGTGGGTATGTGGCAAGAAGGATTTTGAGGGAAACGATGCGCAATAGAAGAAAAAAAAGGAAGACCACGGTATAGGTGGATGAATGATGTGGAGCGTGCCTTGAGGATGCTTTGCGTTTTCAACTTGAGAAGACAGGCAGAGGATTTAGATAACTAGCGGGTCTATGTATTGGAGATCAGGCTCACATAAGCCTGTAGTGTTTAGAAGTAAGCAAGTATTATGAGTTATTATGATTATGTATTATGATTATTATTGAATTATTTAAAATAATTTAACTGCTTAAAAATATTTGAACTTTTTTTTTTACTGTAATTCCAAAAGGTTCAATCGAATTAAAAAGGTCCTTATTTTGAAAATGAGTGATTGTAATACTTAACTTTAAACTTAATTACGTACTGATATATACGAGTATACGGAGTAAAGAGGGGAGGCTGTAATCGGTAAGTTCTACCGTCCCATGTTTCGACTTTTTCTACAGCGATCGACAAGGGATCCAGATGATGTCTAGTTCATAGCCATAGAAACAAGGAATTGAAAAATAAGAAATATAAAGAAAAGAGGTGAAAAGTGAGAAAATACTTCTACCGACATAGGCACTGCGAAACGAGTTAAGAGTTTCACGGTACGACTTAGGTAGTGAGAATCGATGTCACCCATAACCTCAGGATCAGTGTAACGTTATGTAAGAAGATATGAGAAACCGAATTGCTTTTGTGATTTTTCGTTACCGCAGCTCATACAAACTTGTGTAATTTAACATAACTTCACATATTAAACAGCAACTGGGAGCGGTTCTTGAGGAAACTTAAGTACCGAACTTACTGTGTAAACTGCTCATCCACTTCCTCATTGAAGAGAAAAGATAAATTTGTATATAAACTTAACATTTTACGAGTATATCTGTTTTTTGTTACATTAATTGCGTACGAAATAGTCGCCCGATATTGATCGTTTACGTATTTATCATTGCTGTACGATTACAGATCCCTATTCTGCTCTCTTTTACTTACAGTTTTGATGGTAAAGCTCGGACTCATTTTAGTTGTGATTAATATATCTCATCTAAGGGCCACCAATGTACCGCAATAATTTAAAATAAATCTCATAAAGATTAAATGAGTGAAACTGTATTGAAGAGCATTCAGTGATTTCATTTAAAATAACCAGGATGATTTCATATGTTGGGATTAAAAAGAAATTTTTTTTTTTTTTTTTTAAATTAATAAGTGATTGAAGTATAGACCATAACCTTCAATGCATGGAAGATACTGCATTACTGTGTAAGCCATCGATACGGATTAATAACTTTGAAACGGACTTTTTGTTTGCATTTCGGACAAACGAAAACCTCTCCAGGTTCTATAATAGAATAAGATAATAAAAATAATAGTAATAATATTTATCTTATTGTCATCCGGTGTTGCTCCATTATTCCGTCTTTGTAACTAAGTTCCACGTAACAATTATTTACATTTTCCTTGGCTGTATAAGTTATACGGATATAAGGGTAACCAGGATAAATTTAACTGCCGCGCAAATTAGAGGTGTTTTGGTTGAGTGATATGTAATCGAAATAAACTCTTTTAATTTTTAAAAGATCATAGTTTTAAGTTGAATTTTTTTACGGGCGAGGTACTCTTGATACTATCCCCCCAAGGTAGTTTTGTTTTGTTAAAATATGTTCATAAATACTATTATTAGTTTTTAAAATATCGAATTTTCTTTATTCACTCGTTATTCAATAACAATTTTATGTTATTACAAAATTAATTATTGTTATTAAATAGTGCAGTGCTTTTTTTTTTTTTTCATTTTATAAATATTGACTTTTTTTTTTGATTGATAACATTATAACAGTTTATCTTTGAGTTAAACTTTTCGGGGTACGAATATTTGCTTTTCCTTTCGTTTATTATTCACGAGGGTCCGGTTTTAATCACTTTGAGATTTTGTTTTATCAACTGTTTTTTGTATTAAAAAAATCAGACAAGTTAAATAATATTTGTGTAAACTTAGGTATTTTTTGTTTTTGTGTATTGAATAATATGTAAACGATCAACATTTTTCGTTTCCCAAGAGACATTTAAAAACAAATATTACGTAAGATAAATAAAATAAAATTATTATTATTAAGGACTCAATCAGGTGAGATTAAAATATCAGCCGACATGAATGTTTGAAATAACATATTTTTATATTATTTTAATTGAGTGGTTTGTAGAATTATCTCAGTTTTGGTTTTTAGTTTAACTTGTTTTTGCTCGTATTTTTTTTTTTACCAGGTGGTGATAAACATCCTTGTTGTATTTGTGTTCATAAAGAAAAAGAAAATGGTTCGTTAAGATGTTTGTGGTATTTAAATATAGCTTTTAGAGGAATTTAAACCTTGATATCTGTATTATATTTATAAACTATCTGAAAGGAAGTCTGTGGGTTATATAACAACCACACACACACACATACTGATGGGAAAGTATTATTTACTTGCATTAATTGCAAGAAACCTTTCGTTGCTTATTTAAAAAAAAAAAAATTGCAATTTTAATTAAATGTTACACGTTTTGTTATTAAACATCTGAAAAACAAACATGTATTTTTTGTGAATGCTCTGAATTAGTTACTTCGTGATGACATTAATTTTCTGCACTGCTGGACTGCAATTATAAAACTGTACGTTTTACCGAATTCAATTAATTAACGCTCTCGACGATGGCGTTGAAAGCTGCATGAACACTTAGATTTTTTTTTGACATAGTTGAAAATGTGTAAAAATATTGGTTACATTACATACAACAATCGGGTTTGTTGCAGGAATACAGATTGTTGACTTGTTTTTAATGCAGAATATATTTTTAAGTAAATGGCTGAACGCACAATTTTGTAATTCGAATATATATTTAGCGCCTTAAATTCTTTAATTAGAAGATAGCTTAATTAAACATTTTTTCATTAGGATGGAAAATTCCTCTTTCACAAAAGTTATTAATTTACATTTGATGAAAATGCGCCTGGTTCGCCTTATTCTAATAACTAATACGGAGGAAAACAATTGAAATACTCGTCGATAAATTTTTATATAAACTTTGATTTATTTTAAACTGTAAGTTTAATACTCTTTCAGTTTATAGTATTGGTTGTGTGTAACTGGAAGAAAATTCAAAAGAGTTTTGCAGATTTTGTATAAAAGATTTCGTTAATCCGTTAATTCCTCCCGATCAACACCCTTTTTGTCACACCATGTACCCAAGTGTGGTTGAGAAACGTTTATAATAAAATTCTTAGTTTCTAAGACAAGATAAGCGAATTCCCTTCATTAATTTTAAATTATAAAATAAACTTCGTTGTAAGACACTCGTTTAATTTTAAGGAATTGTGTTTGCTGTTTACTAGTCAGCGAGTTTTTAAAACAGAAGATGAAATAATCTTAGTATTATTGAATAACGACTTACACATGTAATTTTTTTAAATCTACTTTTTTTTAAACCTACCATGAGAATTGAATAAAAATCTACATAGCATTAAAATTACAAAATTGTATTATTAAATTGTTCCAAAATACGTCGAAGTTGCCTTAGGTTCTGAACACATTTGATATTTTCTAAATTAAAATTAACTGATCCTGAAAGAGCTTTGTTAATTGGAAAGTACTCGGACAGCGAAAGTTTCCAAATGAAATGAGCGTGTGCAGTATCGTCATTTTTGTTGTTTTTTCTATTATTTAGACCTTCTCTAGCGTTTGGTGAAGTTTCCTACATGCTGTATTTAAAAAATTAATAAAAATACTTTTCGAAACCTCCCAAGTGCAAGTTCTCTTACTGATTTTTGGGAAATTTGAAACTTGTATGTAAATTTTAATTTGTTTACCATTATGCAACAGCTTTTTCTGAATTATTATCAAAGTTTACACGTGGTAAAATATCCAATGTGTGGCCTTACACCCATAAAAGGTAATAAAAGATGAGCTAATTGACTGTTCATGGAAAGCACAACAGCAGTAGTGGGCAAGTGACGGGTAAAATAAGATAATACTGAAGATATTGATGTGACTGACGTGCGCAATCAAGGTTCTTAATTTGAAATTGTTCACATTGTATTATTAAACAATGAAAATAATTGTCAGTTAAACCTACTGACAATAACGAAAAGCAAAGGATTCATGTAAGAAGAAAGAAAACAAAACAATCCGGTGAAGGGTTTTATAACTTTTTCGGATATGCCTTTGACGTATTCAAATACGTCAAACAGTTTTTTTTTTTGTTGTAAATATTAATACATTTAAACATTTAAAAAATAGAATTCCGAAAAAGATAAAAATATCCAGTAAAAAATTTTGATTCTTTTCCCTTTCATCAAATGATAATTTTTATCTTAAAAATTATTCAGTAATGAAAGCATAATTTAATTATATTTTATCTTTACTTACTTGTACTTCGTTCAAGTAATTATTGTAATCGCGAAAAATTTTGGTTTTCAGATTTCAACAGAAATATCCATTTTGACCATCCCTGAATCCATTTTGACTAGTTTCGGCGTGAAGTCTACGAACGTATCTCGCCTAACTCAAAAACGATTTGCCGTAGAATGTTGAAATTTCGGACTGTTGTAACATCTAGTTGTGCACCTCTTTTGACTGCAAAAGGGATTTTTTTCCCCAAAATATTTGGATTTTGGACGTTTTATTAACTGCAGTAATAATAAGCCCTCAGTGAGAGATTTTCAACGATATATTATTAGTATTACTTATTTTCATTGGTTCCAGAGTTATAGCCAAATAAAATTTTAATTAATGAAATATTTGGATCTTACAAGAGTAC
>JAAAKQ030180102.1:0-12296 GCA_010016005.3 Zanna intricata | reverse complement strand
CACCAGATACCGGTTAGCAGACGCTATGACGGCGCGGGGCAGGCTCAGTCCGGTTACTTATTATACAGACCCTGTAAAAAATTGACTGAAATAAGTCCAAGTATCATGTTACATTAGTTATTGAGAAATCTTAGATAATAAACACATAAAACTTTTAAACAAAATATGCAGAGAATTTAATTCTTAACAAAATGTGTAAAATAAATTGAATAAAACGAAGAAATATTAGAAAAATTAAAATTTTAAAAACAATACATTACTGCCAGAAAAGTACTTATTTAATGTAAACGGAAACAAATTTTTTTTTAATGTGAAAAATTTGTAAAAAAACAAAATATGGAAACTGTACCCAGGCGCCGGTGTTGCATGCACAGAAATATTCTATTAGTGTTTATACTAATGAGATAATACAGGTAAGTTGAGAGTGCTGATAGTTACGAATTACATCAGGTCTTGGTTATTATTATCATCTAATTACGAATTTTTTTCGTTGTTTTTGTCCGGTCCAAATTTTAAATAATTTTCCTTTCTTAACAGGTTTTCTTATGGAAATTAGTGAATGATACGATTATCAAATTAATGATCGTACGAAATTTTATCAAAATACAAATAATATTTGTATAATATGTAAATAATAATACAAAAATTATCTGATTTATATTATTCAATAACAACCCCCGTTAAAAAAAAAAGAATACATCAGCATTATTTATCTTCCTGCCCTTTAGCTTTACTTCAATTTCACCTCATTTTTGTGTGTCATTCGATACCTCGTTTTAGTGCGTGTCTTTATTTACTAGAGGTTGAACGATCCACATACCGTTTATCGTTTGCGGATAACGTATTAAATTTATTTAAAGGTTCGTAAACTCGTATTTGTGTCATTTTTATGATAATCGCTTCAGAAATGAATTTAAGTTTTGTACACGTAGAATTTTACTTAAATTATTTTAATAACGGATTAATTAAATTTATTTCGTATGCTTTTATTTTGTATACGAAATATCGGTAACTGTAGTGACGATGCTTCCGTTGAATAAAGTAATTTACATATTGTTATGCAAATGCCTGTCTTAATTTCACCTTTGTAGCATTAGGTTAATCGTTAAGCGTCGGTCCTAATTTTGTATGAAACATCAGTTAAAGCGACTTGTGTTATTATAATAATAAAATGAAACTGTACTGAGCTAATAGTAATAAATTAAAGAAAGACCTTTACTTAAATTTTTCGGACGTAAAATGTAAATGTGTCTGTTAAAAAATTTACTGCAATAAGGATAAGAAATACGATTAGACATTCAAATTTTTAATTTTCTTAAATAAAAAGATAAATGATAAACCGCGTTAATAATTTATTTACGAATAAATTCTGTAGAAAGATACGGTTAATTCTCCGTAGGTAAAAGACGAAGCCAGGGTTTAACAATATGTTAACTCGATGCAAATTCTTAAAATGTTACCGAATAATTTGTTTTAAAGATTTTCTTTTTTGAATCCGTTTATTTTTTATTAGTGGAAAAAATTACCCCATTTTTAGTTTTATTTTTTCAAATAGTTAAGTGGTTCATGTCAGTATAGTGCGATCAATTTCCAACGTAAAAACTTACAGTTTCAGTACCCTATCGGAACAGCGATTATGAGGAAGTGTTTTTCTCGTTCCCAAGGCGCTTACCGAAATATTTAAAACGCTGTCATCCTCTTGTTAATAAGTCGAATAAAACATGAATACAGAAATCTAATTCCAACTCCCCTTTTCTCGAATTCGCAATGTTTCTTTGCTACTTGTAAAAGTTTTTGTACTATCCGTTGGTTCCGCGTCGTTGATTCATGACACGGAACCAACGTATTGTAGCTAATAAGTTTTACTGGTATTAAGACTTATAAGTTTCAGGTTGCTAATTTATTTGAGTATGTAATTTTCTGCGCTTTTTCGACCTTCTGATTTTCTTATTTTATTTTCGGCTGATTTTTAATTGCGTTTAAATTATTCATCTGAAATTAGAAAGAATACTGATTTTTATGAATAAATTTTATTCATTTCGTTTTAATTCATTCGTCTTACTGAAACGAAGTTTAGTACGCGATTTTAATTTTTTTTTACGCAATTTCCATTTTTAAAAATTTAAACTGTACCGAACTAAGGTAAATAAAAGTACGAAATTTTATTTTAACTTTAAATTTCACATCATTTCATCCTTATTTCGATTTGTAACGTTTAAACAATTTTTATTGTTAAAAGATATTGGCGTTTGTAAATTTTGACGTGTGGATAATATATATGAAATTGTCGATTGCTTATTGCATGGAAATTAATTAGGTATTTGCAAATGGTTGATATAATCAGTGTTCCATAATGGTAATATTAAAGAAGCTATAAAACATGCATTTGTTTTTTTTGTGAGTTAATTTTATCGCCGCGTTTACGCCTTCACAGGATATGAAGACGCGGTTCTTTCCTGCAATTAAACGACTCAGTGTCTATCTATACAGATATGTTTAAATTATATTTCCTTGATTAACATGATTTTAATTTATGGTAAATATATATTTTTTAATTTGGATCAAAAAATTTATTTACTACTGTAATAAAATAAACATTTATAAATTACTCTTATCTGTCGAAACCAACATTTTTTTTTTTTAATTTTCCTGTTGTGTAAGCTGCAGTCTATTCAACTAGTAAACAATAAGCAACTCCACGGCCTAATGAGATGAGGCTGATATGTATGATATGTACTTTAAATGAGGAATAATCTCGTACAGATTCAGGCCGACCATTCCTGAGACGTGTGTAAATTGAACAATAATCACCAAAGTTATAGTACCCCGGTATCCACTGTCAAGTATGCAATTAATTCCATATAATAGCAATTAACTTTTACTACAATTTGAATCTCAGAATCTTCGACTTACAGAATCAGCTGTTAAACAACTGATTTGCGATTTCGATTAACGATTAGACAAAGCCGGTGGGCTAAACCGAAACTTGGACGAATAATATTAACTATACACGTTTTGAAGTGTTTTAGCGACTATTATGAAACTTGGAAATCGAATTTACTAACGAATAGACATAAAAATAGGCTTTGTTTGCACGTTTATGATTGTCATAATTTTTCAGCACATTTGCAATTTCATTCAATTAATACGAAAAAGAACAGGCCTTAATTCGGTCAATATTTTTTTGTTAACAGTTTTTTTTACCTGTAAATTGGTATGGTTTAACTATTTTTTTCGTCATTTGAACTAAGATATTCATTAAAATAAACTGTAAATATATATTATATTTTATTATTTGTGTATTATTTATTGTTCATATAATATTTGCTATTATACAACAGTTTTTAATTTTAATCAAATATATGGATATTAATGCATTCTTTTTTTTTAAACAATAACGCGTTTTCAAACGTACGTCCATTGTTTTGTTTTTTTAAGTAATATTGGATTTTAGAAGTTATAAGAGTTAAATATTAAATTATAAGTCGGATTGATAAAACCGTAAATTTAAAAGTATTAGAGGAGTTAGACAAAATTATTACAATTTTTACTAATCAGCTTTTATTTCGCAGATGTTTATCAGAAAATTTTAAAATTCGTATTATTAAAAAAAAAAATATAAAAAGGAATTAATGGTGAAAATTTTTCCGAAAACCCGTTGTTAAAGTTATTTTAAAGTTATTATTTTAAGGTAAACTATATGACAACTTCCTCTTTTATTCGTGTGCACGGTTGTTGCCTGTACAGAAATACTCTATACGTGTTTTTATTGTATCGTGTTTATCCTAATAATAAGATAGTGCAGACTAATTGAGAATAGTGATTGTTACGAATTAGTATCAAAACCCAAAATAAAAATTATTAAAATGTCACAACCCAGCTTATATCACTATTACGTAATAATTGGTTTCGTACGTTTCTATTTTATAAGTGTTTTTATTTAAAGTGAATAATGTTTTGTAAAATTACGAATATTTGTGATTGTTGAATATTAAATGTTATTATGAAAATATGTGATTTAGTGTTATCAAACCTCGTTAAAAGATGGAAAAACATATAGAGAGGATACTGAAAAAATGTGGAGGGGAATAGGGGTCTCAAAAAATATTAATTTTAGGAAAATAAATTTAAATCCGTTTATGACCGTGGACAGATATTTGAAAAATAGCACTTGCCAACATATCAAATGAGACTGTTTAAACATCATCCAGACGTCCACGACGGATTTTGTGGGATTCTTTTCCGAATGATTTCTTTATGCGCGTTCACGAGGGTATTTTAGTTCATATATAAGTTGCTACTATCTCATCGTTTTATTTCTGTTATGTCATTATTTCACTTATGATCATGGAACAGCTTGTAGAAGAAGCAAGAATACGCCCTGCGATACGGGACGCTCGTTTACCTGTGTATCGTTGTGGGATAACATTCCAGCCGCTCTTGAAGAACTTAATCTATAAAGTAATTTTCTTCGTCACTACTCAAACTTTTATGATCATGTTACCAATCGCCTTCGGATAAAACATAGGTTTAAAAAGGCCTAACGAATGAGTGTACTTTAAGTGAATATTGTAATACTATTTTTGTGAATGAGATGGAAAGGTTTGATTGAAGTCGGTTCAATATAATTGAATATTATTAATTACTCGGATCAGAAAGTTTGAAGCAAAGCAACAAAAAAAATTAAAGATATAGTTTTTTCCGTTTCTAAAGGTTGAGTGGATTCTTGAAGCTTCTCTGATGCTGTCAACGATAGACTCGCTTCCAGCTAGCCTGAAGAATTTAACTCATTTAATTTTTTATATTTATGCAGAAGAGAGTTAGAGTTAGGTAACTCAACAACAAATGTATTTAATGTGATTTCTTTTATATTTACAATCGATGATAATATGTACATTTTTTATACGCTAATCCCTGCTATAGAGAAGGAAATAATGTGTTATGGATGTTGTAATTATTCCGTTTAATCTTGTATTAACCTGATAGTCATATGTTCCAAAGAGATTGTGATATTTGTAAGCAAAACATACGGTGTTTCTTTGTTCTCTGATGAACAAATGATGTATTAACGACCGACTATTTTGCTAGTTCTCGTATGTTGAAAGGTATGCAAATGAGGGATTCTGTTGACACGGGGTTTGACATAAACAGATGCATATAGCATACGCACGCATTCATTCGTGTCGGTGCGCACCCATGCTGCGGCATGATACATCATATGAAGGGTGACCGGCTAGTTCTCAGTATTGGTTTCTGATACAAATTACCGCTTCAACTCCACCGTGTAGGGTGGTTCAAACAACGCTCTATTGATTTTCCCTGTCGTTATGGGCAACTGTGTTGCCGTACCACCGTTTCTGTCTCTCTTCGTCCTCGTCACTACTCGTTCGAGGAGGAAGTGCGAGGAGTATATTCAGTCGCGTTACCGACGAACGCCTCCGTTTCCTAGTATATTATCTGGTGTAATATCTGTCTTCGGTAACAGATTTAATGTAATCGAAATATTTATGCATTTGCCCTTTATTTACGTTCAGTTTTTTTTTTTTTTTTTTGGAAAAAGAGGATTAATCGTATCTTTTTATACAAGATATAAATTAGAAAGACCCTTTGCAGAATTAAGCCATTAACTGTGCACATAGCACGTTACTGCTTAACAGGTAGTAGAGAGGTTTGTACTATCGTTTAAATACATAAAATAAGGTGTCATGCCATAAAAATCTGATATTATGTAAATATAAACTCTAAAAATGATGTTTGACAAAAATAAAAAAAAAATGTTTACTAAGTAAATTTCTTAAGAAAGGGTCTAAGCGGGCCTGACTTGCCTACCTGCTAGGCAGTTATGTTGTGCCAACTTGTTACGATACGGTGCAAATCGGAGATTATTAAAAGCGTCTGAGTCTGTCTTTTAAATGTTTTTGGGAAAAGTAAAGAGTCTAGAATTGAAGTTGCTTCAGTCTGCTCTTAGTATAGTTTATATTTGTGATTCTGTCACCTTCTGTTTCTTGATTGTTTTATATGTTCGTTGCAGGTAGTGAAACCTTTTTATAGCTATTCTCTATTAGTAAAATAACTAAAATAATTTACCCTGTTGCAGGGAAATTTGATATTCTTTCTATAGAGAACGGTTTTGAATTATTTTAAAATCGTTACGTATTATCCTAAGATTGTGTCAATAATGCCTAGGAAGGCAAACATCGTTTTGAACATGGTGAATGTAAAATCATTGACCTAAATGAAACCTACGTGATTAACGCTAATTACGCTAATTGGGTAATTAATATTATTAAAAGTATGCAAAATTAATTCAGTACATTTCATTATGTTAATTCATTACTAAGAATAACTCAAATATCATGAGAAATGTCCATTCATTTAGAAATGATGCGGTAACAAACATCTAATTCTTCAATAACAGAAACTCCTTATAGTGACTAATACATTACAGTTGCTGATATATATTTCTGTTTTTAAACGTGGATTATTTTATGCATTACATGAATTAATAATGACGTTTATATTAATCGACTTTTATCTTTTAAGTATTGTTCTGTAAACATGTATTATTGTTGCGGAAGAACAGAAAATTAAATCTGCTTTTATTTGTAAGTTTTTATAAAATACAAGTAAATCACCTTCACTAAACGGTTATTATAAAAAGAAAAGCAAAATTACATTCGGAAACCGTTTATAAAAATGTTATTTAAAATCTAAACCTAGACGGCCATTCCAATAGTAGTTATACATTCAACAGTAGGTAGATACTATGAAATAATTACCACACGCGCGCATCTACACATATAGATTTTTTATTCATTTTAATAAACTAGTTTTTTTTTTATTACCAGTTTACAGACATTATTAGGCTACAGCCGATTTCTCTGGTCTCTGTATTTCCAATTAGTCAAATGCTCCTTTAATCTATTCTTATTCTTTCCTTTAGTATGCCTGTCTCGTAATAAGCTAAAATTTTTACGTTGATAAATAAAAAATATCAAACGTAAAAAATAGCCTTTCGAAGCTTAGCATATAATTCGTATTCAAGTTATCGTTACAAATCACAATCCCTTAAATCGAATTCATTTCCGGTGTTAATTATACATTGGTTTATTGTTAATAATTTAACTTTTTCATTATAAATAAATTGATTGTCTGTCATGAGTTAAGTTATATAAATGTGTTAAGTGTACAAAAATTTGAATTTAGGATATATTTTGTAATAATGTAATAGTTTTCATATTTTTATTTCAGTTATTTATTATAATTTTAGTGCTGTAATTGAAACATACCGTATAATAATAACAATTATTAGTTTTACATAAAGTATACGGTATGCTGCTTTGTTCTTTATCTTTACAGTAGGTTATATGCTCTTATTTAAATATTCATATTTATTTCCACCCGTTAGGGTAATTATATTTTTATGTAAAACGATGTATCTATTTTAACAGCGTTTTTCAACCTGGGGATTGCGTGATTAGTCTACAGCCTTACACATAAACAATAATGAAATAATTTTATAAGAAAAAAATATATTATTATGAACATTTTACTTTTATTTATACGTAAACATGTAAAAAAATTAATTAAAGGAATGGTTGCGTTTATTTTTCGTTTAATACTTTTTCCATACGTGGATCTATCTTAGAAATACATAAAAGCAAATTGTTTTCAAGTGATAAAAAACGATTCCTATATTTTGATTTTACTGGAACCATACACGGAAAACTATTTCACAGAGGTAAGACGTGGCGAAAGGGATTAATATTTTCTTCTGCGCTGTGCTTCTGTGACTAAATTTCCATATTCACTTCGACGAACAAGCCGAAACGTATCTAAATCTTCAGATGTGAAGTGTAGTTGTAAGGTTTTATCGGCATACATTTCGATGAGCTGGTCGTTAATCTCATTTGGTAAATTAGCAGCTACAACAAAGTTTTCATTAAATGGATTTAGCAATCATCTGTTCGAAAATTCATTTTTATCTTCCGGGAGATACTCTTCCAACTAAATTTTTACTTCGGTACTTCTGTACGAAATAAAAGAAGTATTGTGATCGCGAAAATTTTGGTTTTTAGATTTCAACGGAAATATCCATTTTGACCATCCCTGAATCTATTTTCCCTAGTTTCGGCGTGAACGTCTGTACGTGTGTATATATGTTGTATAACTCAAAAACGATTAGCTGTAGGATGTTGAAATTTTGTATTTAGTACTGTTGTAATATCCTAGTTGTCATCTTCCCTTTTGATTGCAAACGACTGGACTACGCCCAAAAAGCCCAAAATCTAAAATCTTTGGATTTTGGACTTTTTCTTAACTGCAGTAATAAGCCCTCATTGACAAGATTTTCAACGATGTATCATAAATAGTACTTATTTTCATTGGTTCCAAATTAATAACCTAGTAAAATTTTAATTAATGAAATATTTGGATCTTACAAGAGGAAGGCATTACATGTTCGCATCCGATTTCATATACATAAATTTTTTAAATTAAATATATTGACTTATTAATCTCCGATTGTAAAAAATTTTTTACAATAAATGAATTAAAAAACTGAAAATAAAGAGTAAAATCATTACAAATTTAAAAAAAAATTAGAAGTTTAGAGTGAAATAAAATGTTATATACGTTTCCTTTTTTCAAAAATATTTACAGAGGTTAATAATTATTAATAAATCAATATATTTAAATAAAAAAAAGTTAAAAAAAAATATATGTAAATGAAGCGGATTCTAAGCGATGTGTGCATGATTACGGATCCGACACTTTCTCACTTAACACCACACAAGAACTTGGGCGACGCGAAACAAAATTAATATATAAATAACCTAATATAAAATGCCGATACGGACATAAAAAAAAAAAGAGATGTGGTATCCACCACAATGCGTGTAATTGTCCACTTTATTAAAGAATTGGAGGATCGTATCTCACTTTCAAATGAAATAAGTTTAAATTGAGTGCAGCCAAATAATATATAATATTAATATTAAAATATATAATTTAATAGATGTAAAAGGAAGCATGTGGTGTCCACATCAGATTTTTAGTTCACGCAAATGTATTTTTATGCTATCCAATCTGTGGCGAATAATAGTGTCTTCTACATCCAAATTTTTCTGAATACAATGGAAAGTGAGTGAAAACATGAGAATTTTTGCTTTCAAGGCGAATAATTCAGATATTAAGCTTTTAATTAAGCATGAACTTTGTCATAAAATGTTTTTATCACGTCCTTGTAAATTCACATTCAAGTCGTACTTCAACTAAGTAAGCCAACAACAGCATTGACCTGTATTTATTATGTACGCGTATTTGGAGATGACCTTGTATTTGAACTTGAACTTAATTCAAGGTTAACGCAATTTTTTCAAATGCAATGATCTACTTTTGACCCCACCAATGAAAAGAAGAGAGAGGTTTCCATTGGAATATGTAGTCATACATATGACTTTGGACCTTTTTTAAAGGTCATACAGCTTACCAGCACAGATAGTGTAAAGTCATTTATGCTTTTGTTTGCGAGATAAATGGTCTGGAATATAAATATTTCAGGAATATTATACGACCTTCAAAAACATGCAACTCGTATGATTCTATCTCCGTATAACACTATCTCTGATGGTTAGCCATATGATCTTCAAAAAAGGTCTAAATCATATGTGTGACTAAATATTCCAATGTAAACATTTCTGCTCTTTTTCATTGGTGGGGTCAAAAATAGATCATTCCATTTGAAAAAACTTCGTTAATCTTGAAATAATGGTCAACATCAAATCTAAAATCATCATGACGTGTCCCTCTCCAATCTAAGTAACTTTTTTTAGTTCATTTTTTATACTGTGCGTAGTTAACGAGGAAATTCGTGGGGCGATTAAAATGAACCACCTATATAATAAATGTAAAATTTATTTAAAATTATTACATTCGCTTTTCAAGAAGAATTATTCTTGAAAATACACAGTAATAGTGTATCATAAAAATAATATTGCAAAACGTGGTTTTACGTTTCTTGTTTTTCTGAATATTTTTTTGTTTACCTATTGTTATTAAAATTAAGTATTTCATTAGTTTTTCTAATGTAAGTATTATCGTCATTCCAATTAGAGTTGTTATTTAATCAGGCTGTTTACTTTTCTTGTGTAATTGTCTTTATATCATGCAAAAGAATAGTCGACGGTAGAGATGATAATAATAATTATGAAAACACTTCAAACATACACTTTTGTAAGCTGTTTAGCTAATCATATAAATTCCGTATTCATTGAATGTAATAAATTTTACCCTTTTATCTTCAACACTTGGTATTAAAATACGCTCTAAGAAGTTTTAGAAGTTGCAGAATTTAACATTTTCTGAATACCTAAATATTAAAAGTAGAATCCTAACGCCGATTGATTTGCTGGTAGGTATCCAATTTTTAGTTCATGTAGCGAAGCCATCGAGCTGGTCTAGTTGTTAACTCGTCATCACCAATCAGCTGATTTCGAAAACAGAGTACTGAGGTTCAAATCGTAGTAAAGGCAGTTTGAGTACTACATCGTGGAGACCGGTGTTCTTTCGTGATTGGATTTCAATTAACCACGCATCTCAGTAATGGTCGACCTAAGCGAGGAATATAGGCTTGACTGATAACTAGCATTTAATATTTATCAAAATAAATAAAAATAATTTAGTCATTTTTGGCAATAAGATTTATTGTGAATGTCTGCAATATCTAATTATGAAAGACGTAATTAGTAATTTTTTATTTAAAAACTAAAAAGGAATTGATTATTATAAATTTCGCCTTTTTTGTTTATAATTTACCAATTTACCTGATAAGTGCTACAAGTGTAGGCAGATAATCTAATCCATTCTCTTGATATTTGTATATATATATTTTACCAATAAAGATACTACTACTGTATATTTTTGCTTAAAAAAGAAAGTTATAATAAATATATTATTTACTAATTTTATACAGTAAGAAAACTATTATTATTATTATCACTGTATATATATATATATATATATATATGTAGGCGTTTCCGTCGGTTGTCAAACCGATACCAGTTCATACAAAAATTAATGGCAACGGCTTCACTGTTGTCAGATCATAGAAATTAAAGCGGCAGAGGACTGTTAAGACCGGCAAGTCGTTTTGCTTGGGGATAGCCATGGCCGGCCCTATGCAGGGTCGTTTGGGTTGGAATATTGTATAATTTTGGTGAGATCAGGTGTCCTCTGCCTTTTGTATTTCATGAGGCAAGACTTTCTGATTTTACTTCGAGGAACCACGCTATCATTATTTGAGGTATGAATACTATCAATAGACTACCTATCGATAGGATGATCATAACCCCGCCCGCTGGAGCGAAAATCGGGAGGTTGGACCGTACAAAGGTGTCACACCCTTCGCATGTTTAATGCGACGGCATTTGATACAATCCAACCCGTCCATGAGACGATCTTGTAACGGCCTTTTTAATGTCTTGAATCACCTGCGTCGTTAAAACCGATCTGTGTCTGACACGTTTCTGGTCTTAATACCGTACTTGTTTCACGAAATTTTTTAACTAACTTCTAAATAACACTTTTCATCGGTGCTACCTTTTTAAATTTCTCCCTGAACTTTCGCCGTTACTCGACATGAGATTTCGTCTGTATAAATAAATTTTCATCACGAATACTCATTCTTGAGCACTTATCCGCATTTTAACGAACAACATATGATTACACAAGCTTACAAAAGCCAGTGCTCAACACAGACTGGAAATACTCTAATGTGCAGTCAATAAACAGTCGTCCTCCCCACTTCATCATCAGTCTTACCAACGTATTACACATTATTTAACCATCTCATATCAATATATACATTTAGTATAAACTACTGAATGATGATGCCTAATTTAAGTTGAACACCTTGAATTAAAAATTGGAAATATTTTTGTAAAGTTATTTTATTTATATATATTTATAAAATCCTGAGTAATGTATTGTAAAAATTTACATAATACGTAATTTATGTAAATTTTTACGCGACTGTCAGGACTAGTTTTATTGGAGACAATACTGTTTTGTAGTATTAACAATATGTTATAATGACGGTGATTCTTAAAATGCCAACTTCTTTTAATCGAAATATAGATTTAAACACCAATAAGAAATATCTTAGAAAGATAAAGACCATATTGGTGGTGTTGAGATAATTATTTTTTAGTTTATTTTTTAATAGTAAAGATAAAAATTTTTATACGGATTTGAATACTAGATCGTGGATACCGGTGTTCTTTGGTGGTTGGGTTTCA
>JAAAKQ030180091.1:0-12296 GCA_010016005.3 Zanna intricata | reverse complement strand
TGAGAAATCATGTGCGTAACCATTGAAAGTTTTTGCATCGGCCACATTTAAAAATATGGCCGTAGCCAAAAGGTTAAAGCAACTAATGCGGCTGAAAAGACTGATTACACTATAGTCAGTGCTGCCATTGCATACGAAGAAGATGAACTCAATCAAAAAGACAGTAAACAGAACTAAAAAATTCTCTCTCTTTTTTTTTATCAGAATTCATATATTGTAGTAATATACTATAAAGTTATGATATTTTCTAACCTACTGAGAATCAGCCAAATTAACTTTCTTTTTTTCTATTTAGCCCTCCTACAATACCGGCCATCATAAGGTATTACTTCAGAGGATAAATGAGGATGATATGTAAAAAGCCAAATAAACTATAACAACTTCTATGCAGTAATCACAAGGAGAAAGTTTAGTTAGGGGATAGTAAACCTTTCAATACATATTAAAATGAAACCGTTAATGATTAAATCCAATTTTTATGTTTTGAGCATTTTTGGCCAGAAATGCAATGAAATAATATTCATAGTATGAAAGGAAACAGTATTATTAAGTAAATAATTCTGAAAAATAGAATATTTTGAAATTTTCTTTAAAACACTGGAGAATATTTAAATTTGTTCACGATTTTACATTCCTACAATTAATTAACAGGAATTATAGCTTATAAATTCTTCAATCAATTATTTAATTTCATAAAAGAAATACATTATAAATATAGTTATAAATTTTACTCTGTTTCTGTAAACAGATTTTTTTTTAGACTTACCTCTAACATTTAGTAATCCTGAGCTTCAACGAACAATTCTACGAAACAATTTACTTCAACATTATACAGAGTTCTTGAGCAACATTAATTGCAACATTGGTTGAAATCTTCTATCAAAACTGTTCATTTAACTTCTAATAAAATATTGATATAAACCAATACAAAATTTATAAAATTCATTTAATACCCAATTGTATAACTTTTTCAAAAAATAAGTACGCAAGTATTCAAAAAGAATAGTCATACAAATTTATCATCTTGTTCAAAAAACATTACAAGACAAATTTAAAATATATATTGTATAAACGACTTTGAATATAATAGTTTTTCCTGTACCCACAATTGCAGAGTATCAGATTGGATTCAAAGTAAATTTAATTATAAGCACATCATAACTTCACACAACACATGCGTTAAAAAAAAATTTATGCAAGATTATTAGATTGAAGAAACTTAATTCATAGAACAAATTAATTCTTACAACAATCACTTGTTCTATAAATAAAATAGATTTTATTAATAGCCTAATGTAGTAAAATAAGTCATTTTATAAATAATTATTAAGAATAGAATAAATGCAAGGAATAATCCTTGCATTAGTCAAACCAGAATTATTCTATATTATTTTAACTCCTTACTTTATAGAACATTTTTGTAAATTCCTGTAACCAGACTAAGTGTATAATACAATAAAATCTGTTTTTAAAAGTTAAAGGTATTTTTTTCAAAGATACACAATCCAGACTGAGTAACAGAACATGCTGGCCGGCTGTGTTTCATATTTAATTTAATTATGTTATTTTTCAGAAGACGGAGTTTCATGTTACTGATACAACTAGATGATTTGAATTAGATTAATGGAATTAAAATAATAGCATTTAATTGAATTAAATAATGGAATTAAATTAATTAGTCTTGGAAATAAATGGCTGAAACTAGAAAATACCAACTGCTGACTGGCAATTAGGCTTACAGGCTGTTAAGAAATTAAAGTATTTAAATAAAAACAATTTATTTATATCTTCAATATTTAAATAAAACGATTTCTTATCTTTATGTTTATCAAACCTTTTGATTTTCAACTCGTGTATGTTAAATTAATCTGATTCAACCAATACACATTACAAATAAAAAAGAAATTTTTATATATATTAAAAAGAGAGAAATTAAGATGCTTACAATAACAAAAAAATAATCCTTTTAGAGAAATAGTTTTGTAATTTATTTCAAAAAGTATCAATTTTAGCAATAAAAAAAAAAAAAGGCTTCTAAGAATTTTCTTAAGTAGCTTAGTTGCTATTGTAAATTGTTATCTATCAATACCAACATCATCAATAGATACTTCACTCAACATAGTTTGATCTCTACCTATGTAAACCAGTTTGCTAGATGTTACTTCAGTCGTTAGCACTTATCCTAATTAAACTGCTTCACTGTGCATGATTTTACAGCACTGGAAACATTCCAGATTTTGTGGAGCCATTTGGTAGTAGTAAGGAAATCAAAACATATGCTTTACTTAGATAATGATAAACAAATTTAATCAATTAATTCCAAAATGTATCTCCCATATAGGGATGCCCGAACAGAACAAATGTTAATGGTATGGAGAAAGCCAGTAAAAATGAAAATCTTAAAAGTTAATTGCATCCATTAGTAGGAGGAAGAAACATGATTCATCAATATTATACTTCCATAACTGCTATTTCTGAACAATGGATAACTAAATTACAAAAGTGATTTCATATAAAAAAAAAAAGAACATGAATATATATATATATATATATTCATTCCTTGATTTTAAATAATACCAGGATAGAATGTAAATGTGATGAATTTTGAAAAATTGAAAACGTTATTTTTAAACTGTAAAACCTTATTTATTACTGGAGAATCCTCTTTTAAAAGGATACAAGTTACTGTAAGGTGTTTAATAATCATTTAACACATATTATTTATATTATGAACAAATAGAAAAAATAACTTATAAAAAGACAACTGTAAACGTACAATAAATTTCATCTCATAAAAAAATCAAATTCAGGTTTATGTAGAAGTGATTTAAAGATTTGGTTTCCTAAAATAGTACTGCAATCTAGTACCTGTAATATGACATTACATTACATCACAAAAAGCATTCTCTTATATTTAAATGGAAGTGATAGCCTAGAGAGTAATAAAGGCTTTCATAATGTTACAAAACAGCACCACCATCTTGTAACAGTGACCAGAATCGCAAAGAACAGTTAACAATATTTTTGTATATTAAGGTGTCACAGTTTTAAGTCATAAACAATTACTATATATAATTAAATATTATATATATGTAATGTTTCAATCAATGAAACTGGGTAAACTGCTTTCAGACTTTGTGAGGAATCAGAAAATTATTTAAAATATAAAATGTAAGGACTACACAACATAAAATTGAAGATAAATCTATGATTTGAAATCGGCTGCATACTAAAAACAGATGAAATATTCAGTTTCAATTTTTTTTTCCCCATAAACAATATTCTTTAATGTACATGTTTTCACAATGCATTTATAATTAATTTTCTTATAAATATAAAAACTAAAATTGTGTTCAGCAATGTCTGCAATAAATATTTTGCCATTCAACTGTGTCAAATGAAATGGCTCTCTTAATTTGTACTAGTGAGTTATGGGCATTATTTTCTAAGACGTAAATTTTCCTTTAAACATTTTAAACACATTTTTTGAATTTACTTCCATTACAAAGTGAGTGATGACAACACACTTTACAGTTCATATGCATCTTCTGTTCTTTTGAAAAATGTTACGATTTTCCTGAATGCTTGTATTCCTTTTGTGATAATTTTTCATTATCTAATATATTAATATTTAAGATTATCCATTATGAATGTACCATGTACTAAACGCTTCCAGAATAAATATATTCCACATTCAATCACAAATTCACAATGAATGGTCGAACTTTACAACACTGTTACATGTTACAATGATAATACTCTTTCTTGGGTATATATATCATTCTATGGCAATAAGATTGCAGTCCCACTACTCTAGAAAACCAAAGCTTCAAATTATGAAGATTTACAGCTTTTATCTTATCTCTATATTATAGCAAAAGAGAAATACTGTAAATCATTAATGAATAAATTTAAAAATCAGTAATATAGAAAATATTTAACTAACCATATCTGTCGGAGGAAGAAGACAAATTTCCCCAAGGAGTTCCTTCTATGCCAAGTTTTTGATAAATTTCTCTAGAGACTGATAACACCAATATTCCGTTAGGTGCAACACAAGCACACTCATCAATATCAATTCTAGTTCCTACACTCAAAGCACTCAGTTCTCCTGTAAAAATTCAAAGTAGAATAATTATTTCTTCATCAAACTAGATAAATATGTAACTTCAATTATAGAAAGCTTTGTGAGAAAAGTAAAAACTTTCCCATTTTATAAATCTCCAGAAACAAGGATTGATATATTTTTAATTTTAACATTTTTTTTCTACCGTTTATTAGTAATATAAGGTCCTAAACCCATAGCACTGTATATACTGTGAAAGACAATTAAAATTACACACCATGATAACAGCAATATTCACACTTAACAAATGCCAAGCATTCATAAATGAAGGATGGTTAGTCAAGAATAATGAAAAAACTACTTGATGCAGATTTAGATTACTGGTCTTAGAGATACATAATTATTAAAAGTAAAAAGAAAGAAAAATTAATATTAAAAAACCTAATATTAATGTAGTTTTCAGTTTTTTGTTTAATTTTATAAATACAGGCAACACATTATTGTGCTTTCTAAATAAAGTTTTATATAATTTTTTTCTTTTGTTTCACATCTTTATCAATGTTTGTTTCAGTAACTCCTTTATTGTTTATCAATCAAAACTACACATAAAATTGCAGATTGCTATTTATTTCTTCTGTTTTTTATTATTTAATTTAATAAATTTTAAATGTCATCAACTGCTATAGTCATTAGTCACAAATAAATGATAATAGTATGCAGTTTAACTGCTACCAACATTTTTTATCCTCAATAATCTATAAGGAACTGATTATTCGATTATTAAATGTAGTTCTGGCTGTTGCCTTTTATTTTACTTCACATTTTTAAAATTACAGAATGCTAAGATATAACAGGCATTGTAAAACCATCAGATTATAAAAAGCTTTTTATTATTATAATCAACTTCTTTCATTAATCAACAAGAGATCAAAACCAGGAAGCCCAGATCAGTGCACAAGAACCTTACAGGAAATAAACATAATTTTAACACTTTTTATTAACATTACAATATTGTATATGGTATTAGTATATATTATCTGTATCAAATATCAGTGATTTAATATACGTAACAAATATTTTCTGGAAGAAAAATGCTGGAAAAACAAAACAAGGGATTTCAAACGAGGTAATGAAAATGTTGAAAACCGAAAGTCAGAAATTCATATAGAAGAGCAATTTTAAAATGGAATAAAGAAACAATTAACGAAAATCTCTTCAGCTCAGACAGATCAGTAAGCTCCAAAAAATACATTAATAAAATAATTTTATATTTGCAATAATAATTAATATTACTCTTGAACACATCTTACAAACAATAATTTGTTTACAAAAACTCACCAGCACTGACAAATAGTTCAATAAACTCCTTTTCAATCAGCTGGCTAACAGGAAGATTTACTTTATAATAATCACAGTCATCTTTCAACTCATTAAAAATATATTCTGGTATTTTTGGACAATTTGGCAAAACTACCGATACCTGAAACAGTAAAAAAAAAAAAAAAAAGAAGGTATTATATAGTAACTAACAGAGGCATTCATTTTAAACAAAAAAAAATTTACAAAATAGAATAAAATATCTTCTTAGAACACAAGTAAATATTATATAATAATTAAATATATATTTATATAGAAATATTTTGTACGCTAGCAATAAATTTACTTATCAATTAAAAAATAAAACTTACAATACCTCATTATTACAAGTAATTCATTATTACAGTATTAACAAAATGTATTACTATTGTTAAGTAACACACTACTTTTAGTGTCTTAAATAGCTTACAACTTTCAATACTTCGCCAATATTACACAGAGTAGTCAATTATAAAGTGAAGGGTGAATTTCTTAGATTGAATTAATAAAATGCAAAGTAATTGTGTAATTAAATCTTATTACTACTCTACATTACAGTTAATTTACGTTCAGAAAATAATTCATTTTAATTATATTCAAAATTTTTTTCTATTAAAAACAAGAATTCTAAAAGGCTGTTTTCTATCTTGCTAAGAAAATTCAAACTTTTTCAAAAGTCAAAAGAGAGCTCTTTTGTTTAACTGATACTAATATTTTAAACTACTGTGGTGATCATAAGATTACAATAAATCTTACCCTCCTATGTATATATGCTAACAGAGAGAGGACCAAAATCATGAATAAAAAAATTAAATTCAAATGAAATTAATTTTAAATCCATTAAAAAAAAATATGTTATTTAATAAAAAAAAAAGTACTTCATTTGTGGTATTATATTAGATTCACTTTAGTTTCTTTCTAAATACTATCTATATATAAGTAAAACTACAGCAAATAAACCTGGAAATGATGTTGCTAACATTCAAGCAATGGCATAAAATTTAAAATTTATGTTTCCTCAATGGCTGCATTTAAAACTATTATTATTAAAATATTTATTTATGACCTTACTTTCTTATTTAGTTTTAAATTTAGTTACAATATATATAAATGATTTTATTGTGAATAAAAGAAGTTTTAGAGTTTCAATGAACAAACTATGGTTATCATCACAAAATTTCTGTCCAGTAACATTTACACACAAGGAAGAGGTCGTAGATGATGTGTTAAATTAAAATATCTCTGAACTTTATAATTATATAATTCTAATTTAAAACTTTAAGTTCAGATTAAGTTAAATTCAAGCATGAACCTTAAATACAGTTCACTTTTTAACTAATCAGATTTAAATTCTTTGAAATTCATTATTTACTTTAAATTCTTTTTTTTTAAATTGAAATACTGATTTCACATTTTACTAATTCATTTAAAAAGGCAAAGTTCCTTTAAATTTACTACTGCCTTCTTTTCCCTTAATGGAACAAAGCGTGTAAATCAAAAGGGCAGTAACTATATCAAAATTAGCAATATGATATTCAT
The DNA here is from genome assembly GCA_010016005.3 of Zanna intricata. Classification (NCBI taxonomy): domain Eukaryota; kingdom Metazoa; phylum Arthropoda; class Insecta; order Hemiptera; family Fulgoridae; genus Zanna; species Zanna intricata. The sequence continues at coordinate 5,335 of JAAAKQ030180091.1, read as the reverse complement.
TATCTTCAGGATTTAGCCTCTCTATATTAACAACAAATTAAATTATGCAGCATTTAAACCATTACTTTTTATAACATCTATTCTCAAATACAAGCCCAAAACACAACTAAGAATTCTGAAAAATCTTACTTCCTGCCTTCTAGTTTCCTTTCCTTTTCTTTGGTAAATCTGTCTAATTTTACACCTCTCAAAAAAAGAAAGGGTTCACAGTTAATTAGTACAATCTATTAATCAAAATGTATTTGATGATGTTATAATAACAATTGCTGATAATACATATCTATTGCTGGTCTTACATTAACTTCAAAGTCAAATTTCCTATGGCACATACCGTTGTAAATGAATCAGCTCAGATGAAATGGAATTTTTCCGAAATTTTAAATTACAACTATCAAATAATTAAAACATAAAAGCAGAATATTCTTTTGTAAATTACATTTAAATAATAATAATATTTATTTATTTATTTTTTTTTTCAATAATTCATTATATATAAACATTCAATAAACAGAAATACTTGATAAACTGAGAATAAACAAGGTGAGGTCATGTAATGTTACCCATGCTTTCCGAGCTTCTTTTACTAAAGAAAATAATGAAAAAGTCCACATAAACAGGTCCAGAAGCGCTCTGTTAGCAAGTTATGGCTAGAGAACAACTTTTCCCTGATTCCTGGGCAAAGAGTGAAAAAGAACCATACTGAAATTTTAGGACCAAACTAAAGGTTAAACTAAATTTACTGCAAACTTTATCAGATGTGTATCAATTACATTTTAATTTTTTTAACAATGTGTCAAAACTATGATAACTTCATTTTCTGTAATTAATATTTAAAACTTTTCATACAGTAAATGTTAATAATAAAATCAAATTTCTTGAACTTGTACTAGTGTTTATTGGGTTATTTTACATAAATTTTCTCAGAATTAAATGCTCTACTAATTTTGATAATAAATTTTATGCATTTATTAGTAATTGAACAGAGATTTGTTTTAAACAATAGATTTTTCCATTTTATGTTGGATATTTTGAAAACTACTGGACATATGGTTCTGAAACATGATTTATTTAATTTGTCACATCAAAAATCATAAAAAAACCATCAAGTTTACTGCCTTTATTTGGGTTTCCTAGAATTAGGGTTTTATTTTACACTTTGCCCAGGGATTGGGGAGAATTCTTTCACTAACCATAACTTGTTAATGAAATGTTTCCAGATCCATGTTTATATGAACTTTTTTCATTATTTTCACTAGTAGAATGAGCTCAGAAAGCATTGATAACACTAAAAGAATCACTCTGTAGTTGTCAATGACAGTAAAAAGTCAGTTTGAAACCACAATTAGAAGTAATTAATAAAATTTACACCAGAACTATAATTTATCAATAATAGAAATGTCAAATAAGTAACAAGTAATATTTACATAACTGTTAAATACATATCTGAAGCAAATTAAATATTTATCTCCAGTTAATCTACATAAAATAAACAAAGGGTATTTTGTAGTTCAGATAAATAAGTATGTTAACATATCAATGGAGTAGTGTATCAGATATACCTAATAAATAAACATATTGATAGCAAATTGCATTATCTTTCTTTTAATGACAAAGATAAAGATGATTTTTTTTTAACATATTACATATGACGTAAACAAATTTGACTCTTAATTATTCAAAAGAAACAAATTCCATTGTAAGCACATATATAAACATATGCTATTACATTTAGTGTAATGTACATTTCACTAACATACAAAACATATATTTAGATAAAAAAACAATTGGACTTAAGACATATAACCAGACACAGAGGAGCTGTATTCAAAGAAAAAAAATTCTATTTACACTTCTAGATTCACAAATGAATTTCATACTTACAAAAAATGTGAAGAAATACCTCTAAATGTATATGTTGATAACACTTCAGGTAAATACTGAAGTGTTATACTAATATTCTAAAACTTTCAAATGATCAATTTGTTTTCTGCACAACTTTATACCAGATTCAAAAAGGTACACTACCTTACATTAACACAGTGTATCAAATTAAACAAAAATTGAAATATATGGCAACTTTAACATAATATCATGCAAAAAAAATATATATGTATTCCATGAGATCAAAACATGATGATTTCTATCAGAGACAAAATAAAAATACCTTTATTAATATACTTTAAAAAATCATTTAACTAAACCAAGAATGAGCCTGGGCTTGAATCTCAATCAGGCATGACATTTTTTATGAAACAAAAAAATTCCACTTCCTTATCATAAAATCCCTATCTCTAAATCATCAAGTAAAAACAAGAACTAGGAAGAAAGACATGATACAGCATTCAGAGTTAATTAAATTAGAACTGGCAAGAGTTAAGGATAAAAACAGCAGAAAAATAAAGATACAGATATATAAATATAAGAAAACATATGAAACAGATGACCAAGAATGAAGTATATCAAAGTAAAACTATTATTATAGAATGAAAAGCAAAGGAGAAAAATATCAAACTAGAGCATTAAATTGTAGATAGCAGAAAAGTAAAATAAATCTAATGTAAATAGAAATCTACGCGTAAACAATAAATACAAAATTTACTGAAGCAAAACAAAGAAATCAACTGATATTTCCTTAAAGAATTAAAAAAAAATAGCTCTAATACAGGAAGAAATCAGAACACAAGCTTGAGCCAAACACCAACCAAAAGATACTCTAACATTAACATTAAAAGTTACTGAATTGAAAAAAAAGCCAAAATAGTTTAATTAATTAATGTAATAAGTATGTAAACATTATGGTTGGAAAGTAAATTAACACATTATCAACAGTAGTTAGAGACAATTTTATTACATTAATTACTGAATTAGACAAGTTTGAAATTAATATCGGTATAATGAATGATTTTGGGAAACAATGGTTTTGTGTTTTTTTTTTACAAAGAAAAAAATCAGTATGCTATTTAAGGAAACCTTACAAGTATCTGTAAAGAATATAAAAAAAGTTTATAAATACACAGGGTGATAGTAAAAAAAAATTGTTTAAAGAATTCACAGGATGGTCCCCCACATAATAAATAAAACTGAAGTAAAAACATCCGAAATCAACATTATCCGAAAATGCTGTTTACGAGCTACCTGCTACTTTGTATCTTTAATATAAAAATTTATTTCTCAGGAATGGTTAACTATATGAAGCTGAAATTTCATACACTGCCAGGGCTAAAGGTTTATTTATATCAAAATAAGGAAACTCTCTCAATCCATTTCAAAATAGCGGCATGAAAAAGTTTTACTTGTTAATATCTTTGCAATTACTGGTTTATGTAAATGTTATGTTATTACAAAACATTTTGACAAAGAAAATGACACTTTATTTAATCAAATCTGTTCATAAATACCAATGTCAGTCTAGATTAAAAACCAGTTTTCATTTCCTCCTGAATAAAATTAAACAACTTGACTCGAAGTCAACCATTAATATTTTATTAATGTTGTCGTGTAATAAATATTGAAAATATTAGAATATTATTGAAATCATGAAAATATAAATAATAATATTAATATTGTCAAATAATTTGCATTAAAACAGATGTTGTAACTAAACATGTTATTTTTCTAAATATAAATAAAAACTAACACCCAGTCTGTCTTTTGCTACTGTCCAAATGAATAGATTGATCTGTGCTGTAAAAGTAATTTTTTTTTGCCATTATCTTATTCACCATGGCAGCTAGCAAGAAAATAATGGCAACAGTTTGCATAAGTAGCACTTATGCAAAACCTACATGCTCGTCACTATCAGAGAGTACAAGTGTTTTTTCTTCTTCTTTTTTTTTTGAAATTATACTCTCCATGTTAAGCTATGCCAATGGCTTATCCAAATATGTACTAATCCAGATTTTTTTAATAATATTTTCTTTACTGATGAAGCCAAATTTAAAACATGGCATTCTGCATTCTTAACACCCACAACATGCAAATGTGGTCAACTGAAAATCCTCACACTATTTCAGATAACAATCCCCAATATCAGTTTTCTGTACATGTATGAGCTGGTATTCTGGGTGATCACCATTTATTTGTCTGCTTCTTTTTTTTTTTTTACCTGAAACGCTCAACAGTGTAAGATATTTTACACTTCTTGATGATTGATCTTCTTTTTCACTTGATAACTTGCCCCTACAGACCCAACAAAATGTGGTTCATCCTGGATGGGGCTTCAGCTCATTACAGATTACAAGTTGGAGATTTCCTAAATGAAGCATATCCTTTGGATTGCTGGAAGAGGCCCAGTAACATGGTCTGCAAGGTCTCCCAATCTCAACCCTCTTGACTTTTCTTGTAGGATCATTTAAAGACAATTGTATAACCCCCCCCACCACGGATACCGTAAAAAGATTGCCACAAGAATTCTACATGGGATTGACAGGATTTTTCAGACACTCTTTGATTCTTCAGACTCTTTGAAAGAGTCAGCAGTTAGTGAAAAAAGACTGGATGCATATATTTTAAATGAGGGATGCCATTTCGAACAGCTAATGTAGTTTCTTTTATTAATATTCTATTATCTGATGCAATAATTTACTTATGTTAAATAAATTTTAAGTGGAAAAAAACCACAGTTTGTTTACTAACCAATGTCTACTCATTAAATGAAATATGTGTAATTCAAATTAGTGACAAACAAAACTTTTTGTTTCCTAACATGTGATACATAATTTTAATCTGCTTTTTGATGATGAAAACACATATGAACGCAGAATCTTTCCATCACTCACCATTTTTGACAGATTTTTAAATTTTAATTAAGTTTTTTTTTTTCATTTTCAACCTACAGTTGGCATTTTAAGCTCCTATATTGTATTTTGTTAGCTCATTTTTTATTGTTTAACTTTGTTAACATTATTTGTAAACTATAAATAATCAATACTAGACAAAGAATACATCATAGTCACATATTATGACATCATAACTAATACTGAAGAGTGAGCCTTCATGGACAAGATTAATAATGTCTGTGCAGATCAAAACATGTAGCTGAAAACATAGCTGTGTTGTTTGTATTGAGCACTACATTTTGGAATGAATTAATTTTGTTCAGTCTTAAGTTTGTTAACAGTGCATTGTCATAATGCCTCAAAATTGGGTAAATGATGCAGATATCTTTTATTATGTATATGGTGAGTTTACTGTAAGATCAAATAGAAAAAAGCATTACACCTTTAAATAAAAAAGCATATAATTTTTATTAAGTAAATATATTTAAGTATTTTATTAAGTAAACTGGTGAGAAAGATAAGATGTGGGCTCCTCATATAGTATGCATTAATTGTTC
>JAAAKQ030180080.1:0-12296 GCA_010016005.3 Zanna intricata | reverse complement strand
TAATAAATTAAAATTAAAATATGAATTAAAAAAAAATTCTTAAAATGTTTTCATAAAGTTTAGTTTTTTATGTAACAAAAGTTTGGATTTAAAAAAAAACTATACAAGAAAGAGGCGACTGTAATGTCACCTCTTGTCTGTAGGATTAATAATGTGAAAAAATTGTGAAAGAAAACTAATATTTATGCAAATGTAACGAATTGAAAAAATAAATATAATCGCCATTTTATAATTTAAAGATATGCATGTGCCCTGATTTTTTGCTAATTTTAAAACTTTAATACCAAGACGCTTACCGAATATTAATATGATTTGTCAATCCGAACTTCAGATATAAAAAAAAAAAAAAAAAAAAAAATGGCGAACAGGGAGAGAACAAAGGAACAAAGCCTTCTTTTACTATGAGGAATAGGGAAGCGACCGCTTCTTTTATTTCGTACATAACTTATAATTTACTACATAATTTATCATCATACGATGATAAATTTGAAGTCTGCAGTCCACGTTTACTTCATGGGCTATTTGAAGGTGACCCAGATCGACGTCTTCAGTTTGAGAACTGATGCTTAACGAAGAGAAACAAAATCCACAGTTATATATTAAAATTGTATGGTCTGATGATACGAATTTTAAGTTAAGTGGACAAGTTAATAGACATAACTGCAATTTGTGGAATACTGAAAACCAACATCTTTTGTTAGAACAGCAACTCAGAAGATCAAGTCTGACTGTTTGTGGGGCAGTATCAACTTCTGACGTAATCGGACCGTACTTTCTTGGAGGAAAAAAGACAGGAGAAAATTAATTGGACATGCTTAAAAATTATGTGATACCAGGAGTCATGACGTACTGAAAACATTTGATGGCGCTCCACTGCATTACGTCACTGCAGTCCGCGATTATTTGAATGAAACGTTTGGCAGAAGAGTGATTGGTCAATGGGCAATATTGACACACCTCTACGTTCACCAGCTATTATATTATTACGCCAATGGCTTTTTTCTCATGGGATGTAGTCAAGGCGTCTGTTTATTCTAGAAAGCTTCATGTTATATACATGAACTGAAAGATTACGTTTACAACTAATTCAGTGATTTGGACAGTGACAGATAACTTTGTCGTAAAGTCTTTTATTGCCGTAAAGTGTGTAATGTGTTTCTATAAAAACTACAAAACTGTTAATGAAGATTTAAAATATTTTGAACATAAAATATTGTCTGTAATAATTAAAATAAAATAAATTCAATACTTTTACAAAAGTGTCAAGTGACTTTTGCACCACTCTGTATATAAAACAATTTAAACTGAATAAAATTTACGTTCAGTTTTTGTTTTAGGGAGGGAAAGTAGAATGAGAAATCGATGATAAAAAGTTTGTTGAAACTGTAATAAAAGAAAAAGAAATTACTTGCTTAAAGAGGTCAATGATCTAAACATTTAAAAAGAAATAATAAATAACAACAATAATAATAATAGCATAAATAATAGTAAAGAAAATTACATTTGTAATTCATTAAATCATGAATCGTATTCGGTTTCTTTTACACGAAGAATCGTGACGTTTGTTTAGAGCAGAGCAGAGCTACGTTTTCTAAAAATATTTTTATAATTTTTCAGTTATTTTCTTTCTAAAATTATCATAGCCTGTTGTATTCTGGTTCTATTGATGTTGTAATATTAAAAGTGAAAAGTGTTTTCTTCTCTTCAATTATTTTTCATTTTACAAATCTTAACAATTTCGAGAAAAGTCTTACAAAAAAATTAATTTTCAGGAATTGTTCCACTTACTTCTTCTCTTTTATAAAAAAAAAAGATTGTAAATTTAAACAAAGCGAAATTACAACATGTACATAATATTTATAAAAGATTTTCGCTTTCTAAAATTAGTAAGAAATCTGATATCATAATTCCGAATTATTCCAACCATACAGTGCGCGCGCGCACTGTGTACGGTTGGGATAATATGGGATACTATGGTATAACCCACCGGGTTAGTCTAGTGATTAAAGCGGCATCGCAAATCAGCTGATTTCGAAGTAGAGAGTTCTAAGGTTCAAATCCTAGTAGAGGTAGTTATTTTTATTCGGACTTGAATACTAGATCGTGGATACCGGTGTTCTTTGGTGGTTGGGTTTCAATTAACCACACTTCTCAGGAGTTGTTGACACTTCATTCACATTCATACACATCATCCTCATTCATCCTCTGAAGTAATACCTTACGGTAGTTTCGGAGGAGGATAAACAGATAAAGAGAGAGGGATACCATGGTATGGTTGGCTGTTACATAAATGACAGCGTACAGAAATGTTATTTCTAAACTGTATAACGAGAATAAAAACAAGTAAATTATAATTAAGATTTATGTAAAAAACTTAGAAAATAAGAACGTAATTAACAGTTAGTATACTTACCAAATGATTACCCTCAAAAATTAATAGGCATATAGGAAAGTTAAAAAAGTATAAAATTTATATTCCTAGGGGAAATAAATGAAGTTAATGTCTTCAAAGTGGAGACTATCAGACTAGGAAAAAATAAAACCAGCCTTTCGATTAACTAAGATCACCTCCAGCAAGACTTTAATAGTAATGAAGATTAAATTAAAGACACTAAGCTCTAGTCATCTTTCCGGAAGCAGCTTAATGTCTGGCATTTAACAAAAGCACTTCTAATCGATAAACTACAAAAAAAAGATCGAAGTATACGCTTAGAAAAGTCGTAGAGGCCATTAATGACGGAGAAGAATACAGAAGAAGGCACAACTGTGAACTATTGAAAAAAACACACCAATAAACCACTATTATTATAATAGTACATCGGATGTAATAAAAAAAATCTGATCTGGACACTACATGACTTCCTTGTATGCCTATTAATTTATACATACACATTTTTTTTGTGCAGTTCATTTAAAATTATTTCATTTGGAAGTGAAAAGATGTAAAATATAAACAGAAAGAAAATTTTAAAGCCAAGGAAGATGATAAATACGAGTATAAAGAGAAAGAAAACGTTAACATCAAGGAAAGAATAAAAAGATTAAGAGATAGTGATGAATGTAAAGAGAGAGAAAATTTGTAAACTAGAGAACGTGTACACAAATTAAGATCAGAAGAATTATATCAAACCAAAGAGCGATTAAATGATTGGTAACAAAAAACAAGTAAACGAAATTATCAACTCCGACTTAGGGAGAATACTATCCACAATATTAAAGGAGTAATGAACTAAAAGATAAGAATTTTTGCAATTTATTAAAGGTCGGGTATGTATACCTCATTTTATATGTAGTATTTGTGAGGGTCTCTTTTTCAGTTGTTACCTTTAGTTTAGATAAAATTGAACAGAAACTAAAGAAAAAAATCCAAAAATAATACGATTACAAATTATGATTTTCAATTAATATTAAATAATCAAATGTTTCACCAAATATATTACATATACACATATGTATGTTTATTATTGACATATTCATATTTACAGATGCACAGAAATGTTTATTCCACTAATAACTCCTGATTCTTTTTTCATATATTTTTTTGTTATTATTTAATTATTATTTACTGTAATTTTGTTTTTTTTACAATTATGAGTTACTACAGTCCTAAATCAAAAAATTTCAACGTTGTACGGCTAATCGTTTTTGCGTTATGTAAGATACAGACATCACACCGAAACTAGAAAAAATGGGTTCTGGGATGGTCAAAATGGATATTTTTGTTGAAATCTGAAATATAAATTTTTCGTGATTACACTATTCCCTTGTACGAAGTACAAAGAAGTAAAAAACAAAAAAATCGACTTCTACGGTCACTTACAAAGAAAGAATCTTACAGACTATTTACAATACCATTTAAAAATCTGAAACCCAATAATAAATGGGTTAGAAAATCTAAAATTGACAACTGAAATTAACGTTTGAGTAAGATATTGCAAAACATTACAGGATTCAAAGAAGAGAAATTAGGAACGAAGTATATCTGGACAGAAGAAAGAAAGGAAAAAATAAACACTGAAAAATGATGGAGATGTGGAAGAAAAAGAAACTGAAAGTATGTATTTTTTGAAATAATGTAGTATATAAAAATTAACAGTCATGTTATTGATGAAAAACTCATTAAGTAATTTATTTACTTATGAATAAAGAGAAATAAAACATTTTAATATCGTTTAGATACAGAAGTTAGTTTACCAGAAATTATTTCCTTGAATAATATTCTACGTATTTATTACGTAGCACGTAATTTAGGACATTTAAAACATTTCTTAGAGATGGTTGTTTTTATAACTACATAACGTAAAATATCACAGATTATACCTCTTGTGCTAATGTTTTAATAAATTATTTTACACAGAATTCGAATACCTTAAATTTATTTCAATCTATAATAAAGTTGAATGTAGATTATATCTTGCCAAAAGGATAATTCATAATATTAAATTATTTTCAGAAACACCCCTGAAGGGTTTTAAATAGATTTTGAATTTAAGCCTCGTAAACAATATGCCTAAATTATCAGAGAATATCATTAAATTCAGGTATAAAAGTTATAAGATTAACAAACTTCAGTAAATATGCAAACAGATACGGAAGCATGCGCGCACATAATAATAGAAATAAAAAAAAAAAAATAACTTACTAAGTTAACGGTAAGGTTATTATTAATTTATACATAAAATGGAGATGTATTAATATAATGTTTAATTTAGGGTGGAGTTTTAGAGGAAGGAGAAAGCTTGCTTGGGATTCACAAAGTTTTCTATTTGTTAGGGGACCTAACCTACAATTAACTCAAATATTGACATAACTAAACGTTTACTTGCCTGAACAACTACCGAAACAAGCCACATAAATATAGTATATAGGCTCATACGCAAATTTCTCACTACAAAACACATTATCGTACAGACAATATATAAACATAACACGCAAAATAGACAGAAATGCACGCGCTAAGCACATAAATACACAATACTTATATTTATACAGTATTATAAATAAACCCAAACTTACTGAATTTCCGAGTTGATCTCTTAACTATATTATCCAGTAACCATTTTTTTTTCTTAATATTTTAAAGTAAGTATATTTCTTAAAAACTGGATGTCTACTATCAAAATTACATTGTTAATATCTATACATTTTTGAATGGTTTGATGCAGTTTTCTAAGATACCCTATCTAATGTCAGTCGTTCCATTTCGGTATATCCCCTACATCCTAAATCCCTAACAATTTTTTTTTACATATCCCAAAACGATGCCTGCCTACACAATTTTTCCCATCTACATATTCCTCCAATATTTAAGCGACTATTCCTGGATGCCTTAATATTTGGCTTGAAAGTTTGTCTCTTTTTTAATTATATTTTTCCAAATGCTTCTTTTTTCATCGATTTGCCGCAACACCGCTCTTCGTTTGTCCCTTTATTCACCCAAGTAATTTTTAACATTCTCCTACATTATCACAATTAAAACGCTTGTAATCTTTTTTTCTCAGGAACTCCGATCGTCCAAGATTCCCTTTCATATAAAGCTACGCTTCAAACATACTTTTAAAATGTTTAAATTAATTTTTGATATGAGTAAATTATATTTGACTGAAAGCTCGTTTCGCCTTTGCTATTCGGCATTTTATATTGCTCCTGCTTCGTCTATCTCTAGTAATTCTTCTTACGAAATAACAATAATCTCCTACCTTAGTAATCATTTCTTTTCCTATTTTTATATTCAGTAGCACATCTATATTATTTCTATTACATTTCATTACTTTATTTTTGTTCTTGTTTATTTTCATGCGGTTAGTTCTTGCGTAGAACTTCATCCATGACATTCATTGTTTCTTCTAAATCTTTTTTAACTCTTGACTAGAATAACTATATCATCAGCATATAGTAGCTTTATTATCCTTTCACCTTGCCCTGTTACAATACTATATACAATAATTAAAATTACTGTCAATATTATTTAAAATTGTGATTTTTTTGAAACGATAAATCGAACCAAACTTTATAGATAAAACGTTTTTAAATATTATTTTTATGTTTTTCATTCAGAATTATTAACACTAATTATATGGTGTGTACACACACGTAATGTAAACAAATATTAACACAATTTTATTTTTAATAATTATTTTATATTAAAATATTATTTATATTTAATTTTTATATTTTAAAATTTATTTTATTTTGAATAATAATAGTGGAAATGTAGAAAGTAGTGGAAGTAGTGAAAATACCAGAAGTGTAGTGGAAGAAGCGTAGACCCACATATTTTCGGGCCCTTCTAGGTTTGAGAGGTCGCAAGCGGGTGGTGGATGGGCACTCGCGAACTTCTAAATGCGCAAGCCGCCTCTTTAGGTTAGGAATAGGACGGGACGTGCAGCCTCTTAGAAAAGGAACGTGTCGGCTTCTCACAAGCGGGGAGTCAACAAGCTCTAACGATCCCAAGAGGACCCCGAACGGAGGCTCCGCTGCAGGAGTCCAAGCGGGTGGGGCAGTAAGTTGGGTAATCTGCTGCCACGACCCGCAAGGTGGCTGACGTTATGCCGACTGGCGATTCCGGTCGCTCCTGGGATGAAGGGGGAGGTATTTTAGTGGGTGAGAACCCCTCACTGTTATCTGTGCGGGCAGATGTCGGCTGGCAGAGGTTTTTCCTCCTTCTATGAAAAAAAAAAAATAGACCTACATACTACACTAGAAGGGTGACAAGGCAGACACCCAATAACTACAGTCATCTCACTGTTACCGGTCACCTGCAAAAATCCTTCAAGGCATTGCTCAATACACTACAACTACAGGTAGATCCACAGTTTGCTGAATATCATGCGGGCTTCAGAATAAGATCATGCGTCGAACAGATCTGGAACTTGAGAACACTCTTGAAGGTTATACAAACAACACTGTGATCACTTTTGTGGATTTTAGGAAAGCGTTTAACTCCATAGACAGGCAGACTATCTTTGATACTTTTAAAGAATACGGCATAGTTGGAAAAACAAGGGCACTTTATACAAAAGACACTCACGGGTTATCACTTCCGAAATAAAATTCACTGAGGAAACTTCAGCACCATTCGAGATACAAAAGAAGGACTAGACCAAGTGACGGGCTCTCATCACTGTTATTCGACATAATCTTTGACAAAATTATCAAACAGTGGGAAAAAAATGTCAAGGGGATACGTCTGGAAAGAGCACGAGGCACCAAAACGATCATTAGAGTCTGGCATTTGCAAATGATTTGGCAATACTCAGCAATGAATAGAAAGAAAGTACAAGAATTACTGGAACTCTTACACGAAATGGCTGCTAAAACGAGGTTACAAATATCATACGAGAAAACAATACATGGAAAAACAACGATTCAAAAACCATACGCATAAAATACAAAAACATAAAGAAAGCCAAAAGATTCAAATGCCTACATGAATATACACAAATGGGAGGATCAAACAAGGCGTCCGACATAGAAAAAATAGAAAAACTTTAGAGAGCATACACACTAACGTGGTTGCATTATAACAAGGAAAGTATTACGAGTCAGAAAATTCATAGTTTTTGTTTTTTCTAGCTATCGGAGAAAATAGAAAATACTTACTACCATTAGAAAGATATTTGGTGCAGTACATAGAGATAGCGTGTGGATGAATAAACCAGCAAGGGAATTATATAAACGAATGGACACTCACAGATGTTATCAGAAAACGCAGACATACATTCTACAGGCACATGCAGCGAATGAGCAATAAAAAACTTACGAAGAGGATCTTTGATGTAGTGAACGGCTCAATCAGGAAAAACAAATGGCGTCACGAAATAAAAGCGTACCTCCTCAGGGGAGTAGGGATCAAAAGGAAAATGATTGGAGAAAGAAGGAAAGTTAGAATCAAAATTACTAACATGAAATATTAAGTAAAAGAGAAGAACAAAACGGGAGAAAAGTGGATAGAATTACAGGAGCAAAGGAAACAGGGACATAGTCAAAGAATGAAGAAATTTTAGGAAGAGTATCTAGTGGAAAACATCTTAGGATCGCATAAACATTAATCATTCAACTTAAAACACTGAATAATAATAATATGTTGAATTTAAAAAAAAAATGGAAAAGTTATTTATTTTTATTTGAACATTTTCTAATTATATGTTTTTGTGTTACCAATAATTGTTTTATGTTAGAATAATATTTACCTTCCCATCAAGTTATACCAATCAATTCTACTAAAAAGTGATACAACACCTTTACTAAATTTTTTTACAAAAATTCATTATTTTTATAATTAATAATAAAAAAAAAAATAATTATTTGGAATCAATTTTAATGTATTTATTGAAACCAGATTGATTATAAATTACATTTAAAAAAAAAATTTAGAATTACAAAAAATAACTAACCAACACAACCAAAAAATGGAAAAAAAACATTTTTTTTTGACAACGTTAACATTTTTTCATATACCAGAAAAGTTTTCTTTAAATTTGTTTTTTGAAATTTTATCTAGTATTAAGTTTTGGATGAAATGTCACCTGAGGGAATAAATTATATAAAGTATTTCATGTGTACGAAGAAGTTTAAAAAATATTACAAAAAATGGTTCATAGAAAAAATTTATTTAGATTAAAATTCTCTTGTGTTTAGTTTTTCTTTTTTTTAATCTGGGTTAAACGTTAAGTATTGACGTAAAGGTTTAACGCAAAACATACTTGATGAGACCATATCCTGGAAAACAATGTTTCCCTGGGCGACAATGACAAGCGCACGTTTAGTTATCGTTTGGGCCGCGTCAGAAGAATGGTTGAAAATGTTCTTTTTTTAATACTGATTGAAAAACACAAAATATATAACCGCATAATTCAATCCAAACGTTTAGGAAACGTGAAATGGCTTACGTATAAGAGATTTTTAAAAATTACTTTATTTCAGAAGTTAGACATATCTTGACAAGAACAATAATTTATTGGTTTTCAATTAATTATCCTCAGTTAATCAAAAACTATTAGTTGCTTATCAATTATTTAAGTTACTATAGATAAATTACTTGGTGAAATAATCATACAAATCGGTATTGATCTAAATTACTATAAAAAATAAAACGATATACAAGTAAATACCATCGTTTTCCATTTCGATAGCTATTTCATTTCAAATTTTTCATTTATGACTTACACATTTTTCAATCAATTTTTATTTTCTATGATAGCTGTACTTGTTTTCTGTTTAGCCTCCTGAACCACCATAAGGTATTACTTAAAAGGATGAATGAGGATTATATATGTGTGAATGTGAATGAAGTGTGGCCTTGTACAATCTCAGGCCGACCACTCCTGAGAAGTGAGATTAATTGAAACCCAACCACCAAAGAACACCAGTATCCACGATCTAGTATTCAAATCCGTATAAAAATAACTACCTTTACTAGGAGTTGAACCTTAGAACTCTCGACTTCGTAATCAGCTGATTTGCGATGTCGCTTTAACCACTAGACCAGCCCGGTGGGCTATCATAAGTACCACTTATGATATGTCGTTGAAAACCTCTCAATGAGGGCTTATTACTGTAGTTAAGAAAAAATCAAAAATATAAACTTTTTGGATTTTGGCTTTTTAGGAAACTTTTCGTCCAGTCGATTGCAATCAAAAAGGTTCCTTCCTTTTTGATTGCAACAACTAAATGTTACAACAGTGCTAAATCAAATATTTCAACATTCTGCGGCTAATCGTTGTGAGTTATTATGCGAGATACACACAGACGTCACACAGAAACTAGTCAAAATGGATTCAGGGACGGATAAAATGAATATTATCATTGAAATCTAAAAAACGAAATGTTTTGCAATCACAGTACTTTCTTTACTTGGTACAAGGAGATAGAAATACAAACAGTTTAAAAGATCTGCATTTAAAAAATCAATGTGATGTGGTCACTACATACTTTCTTGTACTCAAATTAAATTAGATATACACCTTCTTTTTTTTTTTTTAATTATTATTTATTGTAAAAATTTTTTTACAATCAGAGGTTAATAATTATTAATAAATCAATATATTTAAAAAAAGAAAAAGGAGATGAAGTGCGATTTGAACCGATGTGCCTTCCCCTTAAAAGTTTCAAATATTTTATTGATTAAAATTTTATTTAGGTATAACTCTGGAACAAATGAAAATAAGTACCACTTATAATGTATCGTTGAAATTCTCTCAATGCGGAAATTTTACTGCAGTTAAGAAAAAGCCCAAAATCAAAAATTTGTTTGGATTTTGCGTTTTTTTAAAATATTTTTGGTACAGTCGATTTCAAACAAAAAGGAAGGTGCACAACTAGATGTTACAACAGTCCTAAATAAAAATTTCAAAATCCTATGGCTAATCATTTTTTAATTAAGCCAGATATATATGTACCTATAGACGTCACGTTACTCAAAATGGATTCAGGGATGGTCAAAATAGATATTTCCTTTAAAATCTGAAAACCGAATTTTTTCAACCACAATACTTCCTTTCTCAATAACAATACTTCCTTTACTATGTACAAGGAAGAAATATATATCTCAAAACCTTTTTTTAAAGTTTGACTTTTTGATATAAAAATAAAAAATAAGAAAAAAAACCAATGAAATCAAAACTTTTCGGAAATTTAAATTTAGTAAATTACTGGCGTTTTTTTTTAATTTTAATTTAATGCTAACACTAAAATACAATATTTAAACGTGAATAAAAATAGAATAATTATATTTTCGTTTTGGTAAGCTATTTTTTAAAATGAATTTAATGTTTTTTATTTAAAAAAAAAAAAAAGAAAGAAAGTTCTGCATCATAAATGCATAAATTAAAAACAAAATATATAAATTAAATTGTTTGTGAAGATAAAAGTAACAGTTTATTATTATTTTTTTTTTCATGATAAATCAAATTACAACAAAAGCTGGAAGCTTATGCGAGGAAATATGAAAATGGAAATTATTTTACAGCGTAAGAAAAATTTAATTTTCTGAATGAAATTCGAACCCGAGACTTCCGAATAAAAAGTCATGATGCTACCACTACCTCTTCAAGAATGAATCACGTGAAACTAAGAAATAAATAAGAATTATACAAAATATAATGGGAGATATATTAAAATAATGTTATAATAAAAAATTAATACAAGGAAAGAGAAGAAAAATTATCTTTCATGTTAAAATAGATAGATAATTACATTACTCAGTAGCACACACACATACACACAAACACTAACACAAACATCATTAACAACGTTATATAACAATGTAGCACTTCATATTTATTACCGACATATAACTTTGAAAGCTAGGTAATAAAAAGTTGAGAATGTGCAACATTTATGGCTAGTATAATTTGAAAAGTACAATATTACAGTAATAACATAGAAGGTAACACGTGACAGATGTATTTATTGTATAACCTGTGAAATATATCTACATATAAAGAATATTAAAATATAAAACATTTCAAGAAAAAAAACTTTTCTAAGATATCTGTAACATGACATTTATTCAAAGTAACTGTAAAAGAATAAAAATTATCCTTAAAATAATACAAATATGTCAATAATCGATATTGGCACTGAAATATGAAATACAGTATTTTAAAGAAAAATGGAACTATTCCATCAAAATAAAGTATAATTTATAGTTATAGTAACCTTTACCTATATATTCAAATGGTTTATTAATAAATAATAAACATGTCTGAATAAATTACATTTTTTAAAACAGCTTACGTAAAATATAAATATTACATTTTTAATAGACTTTCTTTTTGTTATATACATTGATTGTTTCCTTAAAAATTGCTGTTATTGATATTGAAAAAAAAAAGAAAAAAAAAAGAGAGGAAACAATTTATTATTATATGGAGAAAATAGAAAAAAGTTACTTTGTTCTTTAATGAAAGCAAAATAATTAAAAAGGAATAAGGATATAATCCGACAATGTTCTTGATAAACTCCTATTGCAGTTAGGAATAAAATTAATAAATATATATACAGAGTGTATTAAAACTGCACAGCAATCTTTCGGAAACGGATTCTATATCTAAAAATAAAAAAAAAGGTTTCCAATAAACATTGGACAACATTGTTTATTGTTTCCAGTAAACAATAAACAATTTTCGTCTCCGATTTTTTGCGGTTTTTACCATTTTTCTCAAAAGCCGTAAAGAATACAGTGTTGGGACTAATTTTATTGAATTTTTCAGGCAAAAAAAACAAAAGAAACCATAACATTTACCGCTAAATTTGGGTTCCCAGAATTTCGGTGACGTGTTATTTAACGGGAG
>JAAAKQ030180025.1:0-12297 GCA_010016005.3 Zanna intricata | reverse complement strand
CAAAACGACAGTACTACCAACATAAACAAAAATATAACTAAATTGCGGATAAATATTGACTTACCCTCGTATATTCGTATTTTTATTTGTTTTTTTTTTTATTTGAGGCGAATTTGG
The DNA here is from genome assembly GCA_010016005.3 of Zanna intricata. Lineage (NCBI taxonomy): Eukaryota > Metazoa > Arthropoda > Insecta > Hemiptera > Fulgoridae > Zanna > Zanna intricata. The sequence continues at coordinate 12,180 of JAAAKQ030180025.1, read as the reverse complement.
GTAAATTAACTGTGAAAAGAAAATGTAAAAAAGCCTTCAAAGGGTTACGTAATTTTCCGAGCTTTCTCCTTGATGCAACTATTTCAAATATACAATTGGGTTTTAAAATATTGACTTATTATTTTTATTTAAAACTAATAAAATAAATTTCGAAATACAAGTAAAAAACTATTTTTGAAATTGATTTTAGATCAAAAATTTAGTAAATAATTGTAGTTAACGATTTCCACATAGTTCCTAGAGGTTTTCTTTGTTTCCCTATTTAGCACCCAAGGAGCAGTTGGGACACCGTTAGGCATGTCATCAGCCGCCCCTCAGTGCCGTGGCAGCAGATTCACCTACTGCTCCCCTTGCTTAGTTCCTTAGAAGACACCCCCCATCGGAGTCTCCCCTGTCTCATCGGAACATCTCGACCCTCCGCTTGTCGAGTACCGAAATTCCCCTCCTCAGAGGACCTGGCCTTCCCGTCCTTACAACCTACCTTCGGGGCCGAGTACGCATTGTGCGCACTACCCCTCGCCACGATTGACGCTTTCAAACCTCGAGGGGCCCACATGTGACCTCGGAAGTACCCCGATCCAGAACATTCTTGCGTGTGTTGCGGACCAAGGCATCTCAGCAAATGGGCTGCCTCTTGTTTCTAGACGTCACCACGATTCGACCCGGGCGCTCAGAATCTTTTAGAGCCTTTCCCGTATTATTTATTCATCTTAATTCTACCTTATAAAAAAAGTCGTAACTGCACCATCACAGTCAGTCCGGTCCTCATGCCGTTGCTTCCTCCGTCTTGGATGCTCGTGATCAAGGTGGACATCTCTTTCCACTGCGTATGAGAGGTGGACATCTCCTAGATATTCTGGACAATGTGTACATTTATTATTAAAAAAAAAGATGATACGAAAAATGAACAAATTGATTCGGAAATGATATTTCCGAATATTTTTTTTGAGAAGTATTGTTTATTAAAATTTATTAATTAATTTAAAAATGTTGTTGAATTAAATATAGATAAGCTTTTAGTTTTGACTGTAGGAATATTTTCATTATTTATTACATTATCTTGTTATAGAAATGATAAATATTGTTTCAATAAAAAAAAAATTAAACACAAATATTTAAATTTAATTAGTGCGAGTATCACAAAATTAAAAAAAAAAAAAAAACTTTTGTAAATAATGGCGCTCCGGGGACTAGTGAGGCTGGCAATAAAATAGAAGACCAATACAAACTAAATACTGTTAAGTTTGTAAGTTTCTCTGCAAGTATATGACTTCTGGAAAATAACGGTTTTTAATTTCTTGCAGTTTTTAATTTCTTGTTAATTTAAAGCAGACTAAGTATTCTGAAGCAATTTAAATTAAGTAGAGTCAAAAATTCTACGATATAAAAAACAGTTTTTTTTAAAATAATTTTTTTAATTTTTCAACATTTTTTAAATTTAGAAACACTAAGAAAAACAGTGGGCCTGGAAAGAGAAAGAGGGAATTGAACTTAATTGACGCCATTTACTTTTCTTCTTGATCCTGTAATTAGATTTCGTTTCGAAAACAAATTACTAAGTTACTGATTATTTCAGTTTTCCCTCATGTTCATCATGAGGTTCCGGGATTTAGAATGCTTATCAAATTTATTCTGCACCTGGAATCTAATAATGAGATCTTATAGTTGTCTAAAAATGGTACTTTAATTTTAAATATACATATACACTGTGTGTCCCACGAAGAGTTATACGCTTTTGATTTAGTATCAGTATCAATCTCCATTCCCCCACTGATTGTATTGAAACTTTACAAACCTTTTAACGAAGGTTCTAATAACGATAAAAATTTTAATCTTTTAGGATTTATAGAAACAAAATGGTGGCTTTAAATAAAAACATGAATTTCTGATAAACCACATTTTTTATTCATTCCAAAACAGCTGGTAAAAATGATTAAAAACCAACGGTAATTAGAACAAAAATAACTAAGAACAGTTAGACAAATTAATATCGGTAACTATGTATTAGCCCGTCGATCATAATCATAATGATTCCGTAACTTTGAAAATACTTCAAAGTTATGGGATCATAAACATATTTTATTTATTAAAAATATAAAAATTATCGTTTATAATTACAGATATAAATTAACCAAATCTAACCTACGCTCGCTTCACTCGCTAACTTCGACTAATTAACAGTAGTATATTGATTATTTAAATAATAAATAATTGCAATAATTACTGAATTTATTATTTAAATCTCGAAATATTAGTGTGAGTGTAGGTTAAGTTTGGTTAAATTATATTTATAAAATAAATAAATACAAATGGTTTTAAAAATGGTTATATCGGGTGATATTAACAATTACCTAAAAGTTGTCAATTTATTGACCGACAGGTGAGTGTAGGTTAAGTTTGGTTAAATTATGTTTATAAAATAAATAAATATAAATGGTAATAAAAATGGTTATATCGGGTGATATTAACAATTAGCTAAAATTTGTCAATTTGGCAGACTAATATGTAAGTGCCGTAATATATATATATATATTGTGTGTATGTGTGAGTGCGCGCGCGTGTGTTATATTAAAAAAAAGTAAATACATTTTTTTTTTACAGGCAGGAGCTCATAAGGTTTCAAACAAAGGACTTTTTTCACAAAAATTTTTATCAGTTGCATTTTCAATTACGAAACAAGATTTAGCAGTAACTCATTCGGTTAAGGAATTGCTATTTGAAGGGTACTCTGATACGCTTATGAAATTGGGCCGAAGTATGCCAGGAGAAAATAGTTCACCTTATGACAAATTTGGTTGGTTTTATGGGGTGAGAAATCTATATACGTTCGTTAACACTAATATTTTTATACATAAAATTACTTTTTCATTTTTTTTATGAAAATCTAAATGATGTGATTTAAGCGAATTATTGTCCTAATTTCTTATTTTAAGCTGTTACTGTATGAGTTTTAAACGGCTTAAATTTTTATTGATATTTTTTCATGTGCATTTATCTTAACAAAAGGAAGGATTTAGGTTTTAATTACTTATTCTTAAAAATCATTTGCTGTTTTTCTAATCACAGTTGTTTATTTAGATTTGTATGATATAGTTGAAAAATTAATTTTGTAATATGATAAAATTCCAAACTCCAAACTTGATTAGCACTCGTCTCTTCCAGATGAAAGACGAAGACTTAAAATCTACCAAAAACGTTTAGCTTGTCATATTACTTCATCCTCATATTTTCTTCCAGAGGATGAAGTAACACCTACTTCATCCTCTGGAAAAGAAAAAAACATATTTTGAAATTGTAAAAATTTTTCCGCTGAAAACCTAATCATCTTTTAGAGAAATTTAGTTTTGCCGCGAATTTTCACGATTACTTGGGTAAATATACCTTTAAATTTTGGAGAAAAGATTCATATTTCGTAGTTTTCTTTCGGATAGAAAAAAGCCAGTAAGAAAGTCAGAAGCTAATTAGATCGTTTATATTCTATTAAAAAAAAAACTTTTAGGTTCAGCTGCTAGTACGGATACTCCAAAGGCTGCAGCTATCTGATGAGGTGTTTAAGACACTTGAAGCGTCCTTCAATCTGTTAACATAATTTATCTTATTAAATATAAAATAAAAAAATTGTCTATTAAGTAACATTAACAAAAATTTTGAAGGAGACCTGAAATAATTACATCCAAAAATCATTGAACCTTTAAGAACTACAACAAACATCTTATTCCAGAGGTTAATAGGAGTAAGAATATAATGTGGAGTTTCATATTATGTTATTTTTATAAGGACTAATGGTAATGATTAATTAAGAAATAAAATTATAAAAAGAAATTAGATCTGTCAATAATATTAACAAGAGAAATTATGCTATTTTTGTGAATGATGAAAAGGATTAATGATATTTAACTTGACTTATGAACTTTACATTAATCTAAAATTAACGTTTCATGTGCATATATATTTGTTTTGCAATCAGAAATATAGCAACAATTATTGTAATATCAGAATAGATAAATTAAGTTCAACTCATTTCAACCTCTTTTCAATTAATTATAGATAATTATTGATTTTGATTTTTTCTTATCACTAGAATGATATAAAAATATTTTGTGGGTTAAATTACTAATAACTTATAAGCACGTCCTATTATTTTTACGAATGGATAAAAGGGAATCTTAAAAAAATGCAATTTTTATAAAAGGAAATTGTTTTAAACTAAGATTGTTGAGATACCAACAAACAAGGTTAATATATATATATATATATATATGTATTTTTCTTTTTTCTTTTTGTATATTTGAAGGAATATTGATCATTTTTTTTTTTAATATCATGTTATATACCAAGGTTTCAAGTGCATTTTGACCTTGAAAGAAATTTTTCTAAATTATTTTGAAAAATCAGTTATAAAATATTTTAAATTATTGATTATAATTTTGGAAATACCAAGTAGATAAATGTTGTACTTGAATATATATATATATTTTTTACTAGAAAAATCAATAAAAAATAAATAAATATTTATACTTTTAATAAATTTATATATTTGGAAAAAATAATTTTATACGAGTTTGTATATGCGATATCTCAAATACGGACTTCCAATTGAAAACTATCTAAAGTTAATGTCTTATTAAAAAAGCAATAATTTAATATCTGAACTGAATAATGGATAAAATTAGCTCCATTATTTTATTTAAAAGTCAAATGATTTTGTGGTAATACAATATTTCCTCTTATAAAAAACGGCCTTATTACGCATCTGTTATCTGTTTTCATTAAAAATCTACCAATCTACAAAAGCTTCAAACAATCATTAACGCCTTTTGAATTATTTAGTTTGTAGTTATACTTTTTATTTTTAAAATAGAATAATAATAGTTACTAGGAAAATAATAGTACAAGAAAAATATTCGTTTTGAACTTAGGTTAGGAAACTAACAGCTGTTATGGAACATGCTGTAGAAAGAACTAGTCTATACGAAGACGATGGAAGATATTTAAAAAATGTAATTTTCCTTTCAAAGTGTTAAGTAACTCTATGATATGCTCTTATTATTACCACAGATAAATAAAGAAATTTTGATAAAAAAAAAGAATTAAATTTACAATTCCGTCGTGACTTATGGGCCGGAAAAAAATATTTCAGAACAAATATTTTCCTATACTTGTGAAATTGTCAGGGGTTTATTCACAAACACACCATTTCTTTTAAATGTTACCATAAGAAAAAGTCAGTGTCCGTCATATAAGGAAAATGGGGGCCAATCCATTGCAAATCTGGAAATTATTCGTTCGCCAAATATTTTCCATAAAATTTGCATTGTGGCTTCAGCTGTATGTCAAGTGGCTCCATCTTGCTAAAATCACAATCCGAGTCTGTTTTCTAGTGCAGATCTTACGAAATTTTGAAGCATTTTCCGACATCGTTCTTCACTGACCTTCATATCACCCTTTCATAGAAGTACGGTCCGATAATGCCCAAAGATATTACTCCACACCAAACCATGCATTTGAGAGAATGAAACTCATGTTTTTTTGTATCTCTTGGATCTTCGGTGCTCCAAATTCTACAGTTCTGAAAACTTTAAAGTAAAAATGAGCCTCATCGGACATAATCTGATGGTGAATAAACTCGTTTTCTTCTTTTATTAATTTTTGAAATCGGATTAGATAATTCAGTCGTGCGGATAGACCGCAGGTTTTGATCTTGTACTAGTTGAATCTTGCGTTGGAAAAAGTGTAATCGTGTAAAGCTACATGGCTACATGGTATACGAATTTGAATAGCTCTTCTCCGAAGTCTTTAATTCTTCTTTGACACTTAAAACACATTCCATATTTGTCTCTATTCAAGGTAACCGTGATCTTGATACGTGAAAGGTAAGTTACTGAACTCTAGTGATAAAAATGTTCCATTAAGCGACGAATCATTGATTCCTAGAGCGTAACTCTAACATTAAAATTTTCAAAATATCCTCGCTGCTTTGTAACCAATGAATGTTTGTTTTCAAAAGAAACCTGAAAGATTTTGATGTGTTGTAATGTTATGAGATTTTCTATGTTAAATTTTCAGATCAAAAGGTTATTACTGGTCCAAACCCAGCAGTGACTTTGGTTTACTGGCACTTCTCCCGCCACCACCCCATTCCATCGCCCTAAAGCATAAAACCGAATGTCTGTGCCATAAAGGGCTACTGAGCCTCAAACAGGTAAGCGACTAGTTTCCTAACTAGCTTCTAGAGCTAACCTAATAGCGTAAATGGAATAAGCGTGAGCAATACACCACTCGCGTTTGTGTCCCACCGAACGGTGGGACAAATGAATACTTGTCGTATATTAATTAAAATTGGGTAAGCACACCCCGTCTATACTAAAATATATGACTTGTCAATAAATATAAAATTTATATTGTCAAGGAAAACAATTTGCTGCTACACCTAGTCACTGAATGCCAGCAAGAGCATACCACAATTTACAGCGCTTGTATCTGAAATTGGCCAGCCATTTTTGGAGGTTAGCTTCCTATAGCAGCACGGTAGGAGTCTTTTCCCTTAACAAACTACTGATGCCGGTTGAACAATGCAACTGCATCAAGCAACTCCTTCACGGTCTGACAATGCGGCTCTCGTCAGATCGAATCGCCGCTTTTGAGTGGCCAATTTTCCCTTGACCTCTAAGTTCCAAGATGGCCCGATCTCTGGCCCCCTCAAGAGCGAATCAGTCGAACATCATGTGTTCGCTCGACTGGAACTCCCCGCAGACGCACAACTCATCAATTGCCAGGTGAAACCTAAACAGATTTGTTTCAAATTAACGTGGTGGATGAAGTACCTGGACACCCGTTGCCCGTAAGAATGAACTTGAGGCGTACCATCCCACCAAATCGCGTAAAAATTTATACAAGGATCGTCGTTTCGTCGTGGTGCTCTATTCCTACTGCCACGCTTCCTCGCAAGGCTCTGAAGTCACTTCCGCAGGCGGGAGTTGGGCAACGGTACGAAATTTGAATCCGGTGTATTGTGAACACCGTTCCTCTGTGGTACTAGCTCGGCCCAAAACTGTATCCCAAATACCTCGGCCTCCCGACCTCTTCGCAATCTCCACATAGCCGCCTGAACGTTCACTACTAAATCTATTGGAAGAGTACGGTAGTAGCCTCGCAGGAGGTTATTTTAAAAACGCCAGTGCATACAATTAAGACTCTGCGCTGGGCACTCCTTAAATATTGAATAAGCGCTCTATTTTTGTCCAATTTATGCGCCCAAACGGACGCCGCTTAAGGGGGCTTACTTTCAAAGATACCTCGGTAGTGATTTATGGACCATCCGTTATTTTTGCTTTAAATTATAATATGAACTATTTCTACTTTCTACTCTACAATTAATTCTTTTTTTTACATCGGTTTCAGTATGGTTTCCATTGATCCACCCAAGGTTACTGCTGAGTTAGTTCCTTTAGTTTTTCAACGGAGTTGTGTACTATCCATTCTGATGTGATGCATGTAATGTATTTGTTATATACCGATCAAATTAAAGCATTTCTTTCATTGCATTAGTACAATGTAAGCACACATGTAGATCATATTTAATCACATTTATGTGATATTTCTTGTTTGTAATCTAACAACAATTGATAATTATTTTTTTTCCAAATTATGTTTCAGAGAAATAATACTTATTCAGATGGAATATTTAATATAATATCTGGTGCAAAAAATCCTGAAGAAGTTGGTGTTCTAAAACAATGGAATTATTCAAATAGAACGAAATTCTTTGATGAAAAATGTTCTGGTGTATATGGTTCTTCAGGTGACCGCTTTCCACGTGGGTTGACGAGGGAAGATGATATTAATCTTTTTTCAGCTGATCTTTGCCGGTCAGTAAGAATTTTAGAACTTTAAAATAAAAAAATGATATTTTATCTGTTAAAAAGGAATTAGTAAAAAAGAGAATAAATTAAATTTTGTAAAAAATGAATAGTTCATTCATATTTTTATTATATATCATTTTAGAGTAAAGTTGAGTTAATTTCATTTGTATATTAACAATGATATTTTATTAATATGATGAGAATTTTTTTTTTACAATTGTACTGATACACCATTATGGTGTATCAGGTACGAACACGGTCAGGTATGGTATTTTCACACACTACAAAAATTTTCATTCATCTCATGCTCTGAAGAGATACCTAACGGTGGTTCCAGAAGTTAAAAAAAAAGAAAAAATATTTTTTCGAAATACGCACAGCATCCTTTATTTCTAGATTCAATCGCTGAAATGATAACCATGTCAACTGCTAAAATAATAAATATTAAACTGACATAGTCAGTCACAGAAGTACTTTTATCTAATAAGGAGATTAAATGATTCAGATGAAGATAGAATAAAATAAGTGTACCTTTGAATACCTTTTGTATAATTAGAATACCTTTGTTGAAACCAAGGTTATTTGGATTTTAAAATTTGAGAAACTTATAATTCAGCTCTGTAATCTGTAGCTTGTATGTGTATCAGGCTTATGTATTCTTGTTTTGAAAATTTGTATAGCTCATATTTCTTTTACAGTGTTTTATAAGAGTATGAGACTATATGGGAAATGGTTTTTGTATCTTTTTAACCAGAAATTGTATTAAATTTTTTTTTGTTAAACTATTGAAAATTCTTATTTAAATTTAAATAATTATATTATTTTTTAAATTTCCTTTTAGGACAATGACGCTGATTTATACAAAAGATGATGAAGTACGCGGTATTCCAGTTTATAGATACGAGGTAGATCCAAATCTCTTAGATAATGGGACAAAGGTGGCTGGTAATGAATGCTTTTGCAACGGAGAATGTGTACCGTCTGGTGTATTAAATGTAACAAAATGCCGTTACGGGGTACCGGCGTTTATGTCCTTTCCTCATTTTCTAAATGCAGATCCATTTTATGCAAATCAAATTGATGGTATGAAACCTGATCCTAAAAAGCATACTTTCTACATGTCTGTTGAACCGGTGAGTAAAATATAATAATCTAATTATTATTTTTAACTAATCTAAATTTTATTTTATAACAAAAGCATTTATTTTACAAAAAAAAAAAATGGTTTTGTTTTTTTAGTTTTTGAAAATAGATTCTTACATATTTTTTAGAACTGAATCCGAAAATAACCTTGATTTTTTCCATCACGTCGGAATACTTCGCAAATCGAAAATTTTAAAATTTATGAAAAATTGCTAAATGTGAAGCCAAAAGATAGATATAAAACGGTTTTTTTTTATAATAAATTAATATAATATATTCATTTTTTTTGGCTTTTACTTATGCATTCATATAGGTTAACAGCTGAGTGAGCTGAAGAGAAGGGCAGTCATTAAGAGGTCATTGACCTTTTAATTTCTAATGAAATTTACACAAAATAAGCCTAAATTCCATTATAGTGCATTTTTAAATTAATTTATGTAATTAATTTTTATGAAGCACGTCATACCTTTAGAAACCACTCCCCATCTTCACCCACCCTTAATATCGTGCAGACTAGAGTTATTAACAATTTTTTTTAAAAATTTATCTATAAATTAACTGTGGAAAGAATTTATCCATTTGATTACTTTCCTGATTTTAAAAATTATCTTGTAACTTCTCAACTCTCAACGCTAAAAAGGAATTAAATTAAAATTTTCAAAAGGATTCCCTCTAAAATTAATAGTAAACATGTAGATGCTTAACTTAAAAAAATCTTTATAAAACTTACGCAAAATTTGGAATAAAAAGTCTTAGTATTTGTAATTGAAGTAATATTTAGAGTAAGGATTATTTTTACACAATAAATAAGTCAAGTTGAATTCAAAAGCTATTAAAATTTTGCATAAGAGGTAAGTAAAAAAAGAAACCTACTATTTTTTTTTTTTTTTCTCAAAAAATAATAATTTTTGAACCATTTTTTATATGTTTTATGTAATATTTGAAAATATTCTATTTTTGCTCAATGTCTATTGTTACTGCAATGTTAAGGGCTCATTAAAATTTTAATGTGATTAATGTTAAGTGGAATACAAAAATGACATACATCCTTTAGAAATATTTATAGAATTACAGGAAAAGAATTTTATACAAAAATCAATAAAAAAAAAAGTTTCTTAATTCGTCCCGTAGTATTAGTTTCAAGATTTAAGTTTTACCAAATATATTTATTTCAATGTTTTTTTTTATTTGTTGTGGTGTCTTGCAAAAAATGACTTGTGAAATGAAAAATTTGACATTTTTTGACTATTTGTCATCATTGATTAATGATGAGAAAGTTTTTTAACTTATTAAGACACAAATTATTTAATTTTTTAAATATGTGAAATATTTCACTGGAAAAGAATTATTCCATGATTCTAAAACTTTGAGATTTATTAAGCTATGGTGTTGGGTTGTTTTCCACGTACAAAAAAGCGACCTCTATCTAGATAAAAGACGTAATTTGTAGAAAATCATTCTATACCCGTTCCTATGTGGGAAGCAGCGGCTTCTGTAGACTACTTAGACTGACTCTTCTTAATCAACCGATCCGCCTTGGAAGACCCACCAGTAACTAAACTACCGCCAAGGAAACTCTCAAGATCAACAGAGCTGGCAAGCTCCAACATATAAATAACAAGAAAGTCTTGTAATTACTAGGCCGGGAATATATAATGTATTTTTACCATAAACTTTTCAAATAATTTATAACATATAAGTAAAGATAATAAAAAAACAGTATAATTATGCTCATGACCAAGTAATTTTTCATCATTAAAAAAATATCTTTTCTATTGTGATCTGGAATAAACGGGCTACCGGATTACTGGAGAAACTTCCTCCACAAAAAAAAAAAATAAATAAAAAACAATAATAATAATTATCGATTTTAGAGTACTTAGTATTGAGTAAGGCTTAAGTATTTATAAAAAAATACATCCGGGTCGAATTGAAAACTTCCAGCATTTTAGGAATTGATTAAAGTTGTCCTTCGAAGGAAATATTTCCGAAAAAAAATAACATGTTTTAATATAAGATGTAAAGTGTAAAAATTATGTTAAATTATTTCCGTTTACGATCATAATGACAGTATTTTTATATATTAACTATTCATTCAGGCCAAACTTATTGACCTAAAAAGATAATACAATCGAAGTTATCAGAATAAATGTAAAGGACACTTTTCGATAATACTGCATTCAATAGTATCTTATTAGAAAAGGAACATAAGGAAGAACACAAAGTAAGCAAATAATAAGTTTAACTGTAAAAATATATGCTCTCATTAAGGAAAATAAAAACAGTACAACTATTGCCGGATGTGTATATATGAGAATCATGATAAAAGTCTTTTGTCCTCTTAAAATGAAAACACTGTCATAGGTTATTCATATAATATGGTTGACATATTATCAGCTACAACATTAAAAAAAAAATGTTATTCCTTACTTAATTAATAATCTAATACAAAGATGTTTTAAAATTAATCAGGAAATGAGTAAAGGTTCAAACAATTAATAACAAATTTAATAAGCTTATCGTGTGAACAGTCAACAAATTATTATTTATTAAAATCCATGTTGAAAGATATTTATCATTAGTTAATCATTAGGTTATGAATTGAAATGACGCGAAGAAACCAAATTCCATAGTATATTACTGCATACTAATACCATTTATCAAATCTTTTAAGGTCATAAAAATATATTATTATCATAAATCTAATAAGTATATAATTAATATTAAAATATCATTTTATGTTTCATTGATACTGGATCAAAACAGAGTTTGAACCATTTTTCTCTTACGTTTACTAAAAAAAATTTCCTTTTTCTGATGTAACTTTGAGTGGAATACTTAATCTTTGTTCTTTAGAAATAAAGTTTACCGAATTTGTCATCAGCAATAGTAATATCAGTAAGTGGGCCGAATTGTGTTGAATATCTTATTCAAGAAATTTATAAAGTCTAAAACGTCTATTGGTAATGGAAAATTGAAGCTTTTGCGATATCAAATCTCTAAAAAAAAAAAAAAAAAGAAGGAACCAGGAGAATTTTTGGCGTATAGTAGAGTTCTCATAAATCTATCGGAACCTGCCCACCTAGTCTAGTGGTTAGTGGTCTAGTGGTTAACGCGACATCGCAAATCAGCTGATTTCGAAGTCGTGAGTTCTAAGGTTCAAATCCTAGTAAAG
>JAAAKQ030180024.1:0-30057 GCA_010016005.3 Zanna intricata | reverse complement strand
TTTATACACGTGTCTTTTGAAGGTTAGGGCTAACTAAAAATCATATGGATTTAATACTAGTAGCGCCATCTATGTGTTAGCCTACAAATTTTTCAGCCCACCTGGTATAGCCTAGTCATTCTTTAGATATGCCTAACTGAATAGCAATGTATTGGTGGGTGATTCACTAATCATTTTAAAGCAAATCGTCTATCTCCTTCTGATGTTTCTCATCAATCACAGAAACTGGCTGTCTGCTGCAAGGAGCACCTCAATTATCGCTTTATAAGCTTCACATTCGTGAAATTTCAATGCTCATCTTTTCACAGCCTCCTGTCAACAGTTTCACAACCATAAACCACTTTTAAATGATGAAAAATATGCAGAGGATTCACATTTTCTGCTGTTAAAAATTCTATCATTACACACTATTTTAACCATGTTGAGATATTGGCCATACTCTACTTCATTTTAATTGCTACTGAAAACAAACTGGTAAACGGATTTCAACGTATTACCATTAGTTTGTAGAGGGGGATTTTAACTACCATGTGCTGCCAAGCCCAACTTGACGGTACCTTTTGTCTCTGATCGTCTTTGATTTAAGGCTAGACTTAAAGATTAAAAAGTCAGTTTTAATTGTATACATGGCCGAAGATTGATTCTATATCCTTCAGCTTGACAGAGCTACTAGCAAAGATGGTGACTCTTAAACTATATTCTGCAGGTTGCTAAATATGAATTTGTAATTAGAGTTCAATGTACTTTCCCTACTAAGTTTAACTGTGATCCTCTAAATTACACTAACATTAATCAGTTTCAAATAACAGAATATAGAGGAAGAGAACAAGATGACAGAGGATGTCTGAAGAATTACTGATCGTTCTGTATAGTCCTAAAATATCTGTTAAGAAGGCTAGCAGCAGCAAACTATCAATACCAGTGTGAAATGTTTTAAAAAAATGCTTATTACAACTGTTACAGCTTTGAAGCTTACACATTATGCTGTGTGTCGAATTTATAATCAAAATGTTGCAGCATGAAAATGATAACTTTCATGATTGTACTGTGTTTAGTGATGAATTAACATTTCACCTTAGTGGAAAGTTAACAAACATCATGTTCATATCTGGGAGTCAGAAAATCCCCAAAAACTCTTAAAATGTAAAAAGGAATCGCCAAAATTAAATATTTTCTTTGCAATATCCCAACAGAAAGTTTACAGGTCTTTTTTTTTTTCACTGAAGCAAGCATAACAAGAGTTGATTATTTGGACTACTGTCTTCTACTACTATTTGGATTACTATATACATGCAAATACCACAACTACAAGATGGACCAGAGAATTTTATTTGGTAACAAGATAGTGCACCTCCTCACCGGCATAACTGTGACTGAATGATATTTTTATTAACTGTTGGATCGATCGACAGAGTTTGTTTGCAATGGCCCTCAAACTCACTGATCTGATCCTACGTGATTTTTCCACTTTGGGTTTTATAAAAACGCTTGTGTGTATGTATGTATGCTCCTGTTACCTATTGAACTACTTGATTTGAGGCATAGGATTGAAGAAGCTGTCACTTATATCAATTCACACATGCTGGTTAAAGTATAGGACAAACTCTCTTATCTGTATCAATGGGATATGTGCCATGTGATGTAAGATATATGGTCATATTGAACATTTGTAGGGAAAATCTGTTACAGTTACTCTTTAATTTTATTTATGATCATTACTGTAAGTCACATATATGCAATCCCATTGGGCCAGATCCAGTCCTAATCAATTTCAGCATAGTTTGTCTTTTTTAAGGTGGGAGAAAACAATATGTTCTACTAATTCACATTAAGCTGATGTCATATGACCTGCCCAAAATACACTATGTTTTCTCCCACCAAGGCTTCTTTCTCACTTTGTCTACCGGCATGTGTGAACATATTATGTGTCAGTTCGATACTTGCATTATTGTTGTACATTATTCAGTGTCTGCATTGATATTGTATTCTGTTCAGTGATGTGTTGATGTTGTGTTTTGTTCAGTGCCTGAAGTGTAGAAGACAATTTGTTTGATTGCTCTAAATATTGCTTATAAATTTGGAACAATGTCAGGGGTTATGTCAAAAAAAAAAAATGAGATACAGAAAATCATTAATTTCAAAACATCTGGACAGAGAATTATTATTTTATTCTGAATAAACGTTTGTCTGTTTGCTGCGCAACAAATCTGTATGTCAACAAAAAATACAACTTGAAGAGATAATTTATTTAAAGACATGCTGATCACCAAAAATCGATTGACCACTACGAAAAGATGAAATAGAGAGTTCAAGAACTTGGATATCCAACAGCAAATAAGCAAAGAATGCAGCACCACAAAATTTAAAAAAGTTTTTGTTGTAAGTGAAAAAATTGCTAAGAATTTTAAGTGATTTTGTGAAGGAGAATTTATGAAAGAATGTCTGATGGATGTTCCAAGTAAAATATGTTTTCTGAAAAGAAAAAAGGCTTCAAAATTATTAGTTTATTGAGACGTATTGTTGTCTGATGAATGAAAATTGTGATTGATGGTATAAAAAAGAGTTTAAAAAAGAAGACTGCAAGATTGGGAGCATTTTCAATTGCTTTGGATGAAGGACCAATGATTCTGACACAGCAAAACTTAAAATATTTATTGAAGCAGATGTGGATTTCAACACCACAGAATTGTTGGCCCATTGATTGGTAAAATGAACAAATAACAGTGAATATATATTTGAAACAGCCAATAAGTCTTTGAGAGATTTGGGCTTAAATGGAGTTCACTAACTAGCATAAGCATTGTTGGAGGCCCTGCATTGATTGATGAATGGAAGCGATTTGTTGTAATAGTTGATGAAATAACATAGAACTACCAGAACGCCCAGAAAATTTAATAAATTTTCATTGCATTATCCAGTAACAAAATCAATTAAATTAACAAATTTAGAAATTTAATAGACAATATTTATTAAGTCACACGCACTTAATTACTCCTAATTTAGGAACTATTGGCAAACCTATTTTTGGATTATATACAGGCTTAGTCTATTGATTAAACTCGTCACCACAAGATCAGCTGATTTTCAAAGTTGAATTCTAAGTTATAACAGGAAACAGAATTAACAGAGTAGTTGTGAGATTTAGAAAATTCCTTGTAGATTTAAAAGATATCTAAACAAACTGTATCTTAAACTGCAAAAACAAGTACAAATGTTTCATGAATTGCATGAACATGTCAGTTTTTTCATAATAAACTAAGATTGTTGGAAAGTCAAATAACAGCTAAAAATGATCTTTTCCCCTATTATAATCTGATCTGAAAACTCATAAAAATATCCTTATAATTGTTATGGAGATGAATTGAAGACACTAACAGAGCAACTTGATACAAGGTTTTCTGAATTTCAAAACCAAGATTCTACATTTGCTATATTTGCTCGTTTGAAGGATGCTGATGGATATAATGTATCAGAAAACTTACAGATGAAACTTATTTAGCTTCAGGCAGATTTATAGAAAAAATTACAATTTAATAACATTGATTTGACAAATTTTTGTAAATTTTATTACTTGGAAGTTTATGCACTTTTTCAAGAAAATTCATTTGTTTTCTCAGCAGCATTTATAAGTGTAAACAGAGAATGAAATACAATTTACTTTTTCAAAGGATGAAGTACAATAAATAAAAAATTCAGACAGGAATAACAAATTAAAACCTTAAAAATTTTATGCGATTATCGTTTTATATGTTAATATTGACAGCTTCATAGTTTAGGTACTAGGCCAATATTCACATCAGCTGTTGTTACATAACAATATAATAATATTAATATTTGTCATATAATATTAAATATAATAATAATATTTTGTAATATTCATTGTATTAAAAATTTATGTAGAGCTTTATTCAAAAGCATTATAAATAAATTAAATTTGAAGCAGCAACTTGTTTTAATTCATTTAATATAAATTTATTTTATTTAACAATTTTGTCTGGCACTTGACTATGACATATTAAATAGCTTTAACACCTTGATATCCTCTTTTCTGTAAATTAAATAAAAATCCAATAACCATTTGCTTACTTTTAATTTACTGCAGACTTCAAAACTCTAAAGAAGTACTGTAAAAGTATTACTTTCTAGTTTTAATGAGATTTTAAAAGTCAGTTTTTTATTAAAAATTTGTTTTTACATTTGCTTATTTTTATTTCTATTTAAAATATTGATTAGCTAAAGAAAAAAAATATGTAGCACATATTTTTTTAAAATTTGGATTTCTTATTTTTTTCTAATGTTTAAAGTCTGAATATATGAATGATATATTATTATATTATATTAGTCCAATACTAAATAAAAATTAAAAAGTCAATCAATGTAGATGTAATTTTTCATTAAAAAAAAAATCTTCTACTTATAAAACTTATAATAAAAATAAGAACTTTCTTTAAAAAAAACAATTAAAATTTTTCAGTTGATAGATAGTATGTTGAATATAAACAAAAATAAATCTTTTAAACTAAATTGAGAACTTCTTCCTTTTTTAGTTTGTTTAAAAAATAAAATTTTATTTAAAAATTACCTCAAAGAATGGAATATATTCTTGTAAAGTGCTATCAAATATTAAATCTCGTGAATACGATATAATAACTTCTATAGGAATAGCAGATTTTTCAATAATTTCACACATAGGAAGTACTGGATATGCTGAAATTCCAAGATGTCTTGCTTTATTTTGTTTAATAAGTTTTGCAGCAGCAGGTATAGATTCATTAAGAATCTGCTCTGTAGGACCAAATTCTATATCATGAACCTGCAAATTAAACAAACATTATTCATGTAATAGTATTAGGTAATCATTAAAAGAATTACTTCAGATAATATAATTTTTTAAACTAAAGCATCTTACTTGTACATTATTATATAAAACTACACCAACCACAAATTTCCATGCTGATAGCCTTATAAAATATATTCCTGTATAAAATTGATTCAAACTAAGAGATCATGTAACTAAAAGTGGATTATTTTCATGGAAAATTAATCTTTTAATAATAACAGTAACATTTTTCGATACAACAGTCACTGTTACAGCTGATAAGGATACAACCTAACAATCACTAATCATTATGTTTCTGTTTTCCTTGTTATCTCAAAAATTTCCATTATTATCATATAATCCAGAACGCTGTAAAAACCTAAATTATAAAATATCAAATCCAGATAAATAACTAATAATTGTCCCATAATGAATACTGTGTTCTGCAAAAACTTTCATACCCTCTGAACTAAACGGAGCAGTGTCTTTAGTCTAAATCAAATTACCAGATGATAAGTTAGATTCAATATTAATGTATCATTAATTTTCAATAAACTATCTTCTAACTAACCATCTGTTTAATTAACTTTTACGTACGACATATTTTGTAAGTTCAGCCTCATCTGCCCAGTACTATGATAGCAGCTAATAGAAGTATATCCTACTGTAACATGCTCATTCATTCTTTGATCAACACACATTGTACTAAGCTGATTAAACTCTATAAGCAGATCTGCACAATAATGAATTTGAAACTTGATATTTTACACAAAGCTCTAAATTAAATAATTATCAAAACCAGGTAATTGAAAGAAAAGAATTTTTATTTTGCAACAAAAAAAAAGAGCTGGAATAACACATTCACATAGAATGTGGAATAACACATAGTACAGATGTACATAGAACCCCATTTGGAGCTGAATGGCTATCAAGTTTGTGGCCAAGGTAAACTCTCAACCTATTGAAATTTTAAGTTTTCTAACTGACTTAAAGGCAGAAAATGTTTTGAAAAATAATAGTTTGAATATCACAATATATAATTTTTGTATATTAGAGTTAAGAGGGATTGGGTTAATTGACCAAAAGCTAGGCAATATTTAATTTCATGCATGTCCCTAAACACCAAATGTATTTAAAAAAAGAACAGTTTCAATACCATGATACTTTAGTTTTTGTTAATTTAAGGCCAAGGGTTGAGAATGATTAAAGGCAAATGTGAATCAAAATAATGACCATCTTCAAACTTCTTTTTGATCACTTGGGCAAAAACTTATTTTTTTAAATGTTTTGAATTTTAAATTACAAATATTTTGTTATTAACTGAAGGGGCAATAGGGAACAGTGCTTGGGAAGTAAAGGACCTGAACTTGTATGCTATTAAGTTTCTTTTTGTGTATGAAATAAGAAGTTGTTTAAAAAAAAAATTTAGATGTATCAGTCAATTTTCTCCATTTCACTTATGAATTGGAAGGGAAAGTGGCTGCTGGAGGCTGACATTCTGAAGAAGAATGGGCTGAAGGCTTAGTTACTGTCCGAGCAAAAGTCGCAGATATTGGTATATACCAATATAGATCATATGATCTACCTAGGGCAAAGAGGGTAGAGAAGCCTGAGATTCTCAAAACTATACATTGCTAAAATCCAGCGGTGGATATGGTGGTCCAGCAGTTGGGATGGAAAGAGGCCCCAAAGAGCTACTGGGACCTTGCCAAAGATCCAGTAGGTTTTGGTGGCCATTGGTCGTCTGTTCCTAGCGTGGACCTCATAAAGGGTTGTCGACCATATAGAAATACTTTGATGCTTCAATTATCAAGGCTTTGGTTACATTGCTCTCCGCTGCAGAGTGTAATCGGAGATATGTGGTCATTGTGCTCTTGCTGGGCATAGGGCAGTGAATTGTCCCAGTAAAACCACACCTGGCTTCAAGGCTGTACACAGGGTCAGGAGCCAACAATGCAGGTTGCATGACAAAGCTTGAACAAATATCGTGCATAATGCGGATCTAGTGATGCGCCTGTAACAAGTATGTTCATGCCATCAAGGAAGTCACAACTCAATGTGGATGATGTATCGCAACCCCTGACAGTTTGCAAAATTATGTTATTGGCCAAAGCCATTGCACATGCTGTATAGTGTATGATGCGAGTTTAGTGGTTGCACACAAAAATGCGGTGACTTACTAGGGGTTCCTGGATATTCTGTTTCCAGATGCTACAGAGGGTGAAGAGCTGTTGGTATTAGGGTAGGTGAAACATCATTCCCTGGCGAACAGGCTGAGTATCCCATTGATATAGACCGAGTGTGAAAGCCCCCTAGTGTTGGCAATCTTGACTCGGATATCTCCTATCATCTATTGCCTGTCATAAGAGAGCCACTTGGCAGATTGTTCTTGAGGTGCCTCAGTTGGGGTTGCTTTCCGACTTGTTGGAAAGTGGCCATGATGAGGGTGCTCTTAGAAATTAGGAAAGGATCCTAGTGAGGTTGGTAGTTATTGACCCACCAGTCTCTTGCTGGAAATTGGCAAGCTGCTAGAAAGGCTGGTTGTGGAACAACTCTGGGAAAACATCAATATATACTTTTTTCTAAATCGAGGCCAATTGATTTTTTTTTATCCTCGGATGCAATCCTCGCATTTTTAAGATGCAATTCTCGGTTGGTATCGAGGATTGCATCTTAAATGCTCTTATTGAGGTGGAAAGCGCTGACTGTAAATATATTTCAGCAATTTTTAATGACATAGAGGCAGCATTTCCTCTATGTTGGAGTTCTGTCATGTATGAGTTGGTATGCCGGAACATTCCCAAAGCCCACATGCCGTGGTGCAGAACTATTTATCCAACCTGGCGCTGTTTAAAGATGCACGCCTAGTTGTGGAAAAATCTGTAACCAGGGGAAGTCCGCAGGGTTCCATTTTCAGTCCCCTGTTGTGGAACCTTTTTAAATGGATTTCTGGGATTCACACCCTCAGAAGGGATCAAGGCCCAGGATTTTGCCGATGTATTGAGGTTTCCTCGAGAATATGTCCTCTTACATGGTGCTAATTTGGGTGCACAGATTGGATAGAAACAGAGCACTTCTTCAAAATTTAAGGAGTGTCCAGTGTAGAACCCTAATTGTATGTACTGATGAGTTTAAAATAACCTTCTACTAGTCTACTACTGTATTGCGAAAGGCTCTCCCAATCGATTTAGTGGTGGATACTGTACAGAGGCAGGGAGGCTGAGGTATTTGGGATGCGGTTTTGGGCCAGGCCTGTATCAAAGCGGAACGGTAATCACAATGCACCAGTTCTAAATTTCTAACAGTTGCCCATCTCCTGCCTGCGGAGGAGGCTTCAGAGTCTCACAATGGAAGCATGACAACAAGAATGGCATACTTAAGGGAAGTATGCCATTAAGGGAACGTCCTTGTATAAATTTATATAGGACTTGGGGGGATGGTACTCACCTCTAGTTTATTTTTAAGGTCAATGGGAGCCCAAATGCTTGCCAACCATGTTAATTTGAACAAATATCTATTCAAGTTCCATTGAGCAACTGATGAGCTATGTGTCTGAGGGGAGGTCTATCCATATGAGCACATGATGTTCGACTGCCCTGTTTCTTGAGGGGGCAGAACTCAGGCTACTCTGGAACTTAGAGAATTATAAAAATGGTAATCATCGAACTAAAGCCAATCGTGGGATAAAATCCCAGCAAGAAGGGCACCACAGGAACCAGACCGTCATCGGCCCAAACTGAACTAAGACAAGGGAGTCCCAGTGCTTCATCACTCCGCCCACATGTGGAAGCACAGATGAATGGCAGCTCCGCAGGGGCTGTCCTCCTCCCACACCATGGTGTACTGTTGCCTTCGATATTGAAACAGATTGAAGAGTAGATGTGCAGAACCATTGATTCCCAAGTTGGGGTAACAGTAACAGGAAAATATGTTCATGGACCTGACATCTGCCCAAAAGAACCCCCTGCTGGCTACTAATGATACTCCTAATGTAAAGCAATAAAAATATATATTATATATATATCAATTACAGAAATAGATATATATTACAAGTATAAATAATAACAAGTACAAATAATAAATATATAATAATGACCACCACAGGATGTGAACTATCAAATCAGATTTTTCTGCTCTGATCAGTATCTCTGTTATCTGAGCTAAGGGAGATGGACACACACATAGAAATACCATTTAGTAGGGTAGGATTACTTGGTCAGACAATACAATAATTTACAAATAAATAAACTACAATAATTACATATTTGAATTTTTTTCAGGTTATCCAATAATTTATTATTTTACAGACTAAAAAATAAATACAAATGATATTTTTGTAAAACTACATTTAATAATTGAATTTACAAATTAACTGTTTTGTATTATTATATGCCAGCTCTGGAGTATGACAAGTAACAGTAATATTGAAATAATTCAAAGATTCTAAAATAAATTTGTGAGGACCATAACAGAGCCCCCATGGTTTGTTAAAGATAGAGATCAAACTTTTCCACTATGAACAGGAATTATATAACAATGGCAACGCAGTTTTTCACAAAATGTCACAATATTGTGCAAGGAAAATCACACTTGCTAAAGTGATTCCACACAAGTTCATGACTATGTGGTCTGTTACTATGATCTGTGGTTTGTTATGACTATCTAAGATTACATTTTGTTTTTCAAACATATCCAAAACAGATTATAAGAGAACAAGTAGAAGAGATGCTGAGGCAGGTGATAGGGTCGTCAACATCGCCCTACAACTGTCCAGTAGTCATTATTAAGAAGAAGGATTCTTCATAAAGTTTTTGTGTAGACTTTTGGTGCTTGAACGATATTACGGAGGATGTGGACTCACTGCTGCCACTGATCTATGAGACTATTAAGGATTTGGGAAGTGCCCGCGTCTTCTCAACAATTGACCTTAAAAGTGGCTATTGGCAGATACCGTGTTTACAGTGTACAGTTTTTACTTGTGTACATGAAGTAGTTCTTAATTTCAGTTGTGTTATTAATCTAGTACATCCTGTAATCACTAGTAATCCCGTAAAAAAAAATCAGTAACTAATCCCGCAATCACTAGTAATCCTGTATAAAAAAAATCAGTAACTAATCCCGTTGCAGGATTTGGGTCACACGACTTCACCGCCAACTTGGAAATTTCCTTTTCTCTGCATGTGCGTCCAATCTAATTATTTCTTATACTTCAAATATTATTTGTTTTTATTTTACTTACTTAATTTACTATTTCATAAGTTGGTAACACTATCCAGGACTCAACACAGTTTTGACACATATTTTAACATTAATTTTTTCTGATTTCAAAAATTTTATATTTCATTAAATAAACACAATTATGTATTGTTTTGCTTATAGTGGGGGGCTTTTAACCATTATCAAGTACTGTGATCCGTGTTCACATGGTTTTTAACCGAGCTCCTCCGGGTCAAAATTTTAGAAAAATGAATGCCTATTTAAATCGTTTCATATATATATATATATTCAATTTAGATACAGAGTATCTTCAATCGATTTCTCAATCAATTAAAGATCGAGCAATAACATCGAATCTAATAAAAGATGGATTATCAGATGCCAACCTCAGTTAATAAAAACAAATATATATCTATGTTCTATAGTAACATTTTGAATTTCAATACGAGTTTATGAACTTGTCAGAATAATGTACAAAAAAGCATGTTTTATAATCTGTTACTCATCATTATAATGAATAGAAAGTGGTGTTTTTTTTTCTTTTAATAGAAATATTAGCAACATAAGAAATAAAAATTTATAATTACCCAAAGTCAATGAAGAAATTGGCAAAATAAATCAGAAATTTATTGCTTATAAATATTTTAACAAGCATCCTGAAAGTCTTAAAAAGAACAAAAAATTAAAAAATAAAATAAGTGTGGGAATTCCTTGATTCGATTGCTTTATTCAATTGACATCAGTAAGAGTTTGCTACGGGAAAAGACTGCTTCTGTGCTGCTGTAGGAAGCTACACTTGAGAAATGGCTGGCCACCAGCCATTTAAATTATAGCTCTAAGTGCTGTAATTTGGTGGACAGGTACTTGCTGGCATTTAGTGACCTAGGTTTGGCAGTGAATCTGTGTCCTTTGTCAATGTAAATTTTATTTATTGACTAGTCATATGTTAGTATAGATGGGTGTGCCTACCCAATTTAGTTGTAATATATAAGTGAACAGTGGAACACAAAAGTGAGTGGTATTAGACGCCACACTTAAATCTGTTCATGAAATTAGGTTAGTTCTAGTGAGTAGAAAAAGATATCCATCACTTAATTGTTCAAAGATCAATAGTCCTTCGTGGTGCAGACATTCAGTCTTATGCTTTACGATGACCAAATGGGGTGGTGGCGGGAGAAATGACAGTAGACCAAATCTCAATTATAAGACATTACATGATTTTGAATACTTATGAAATTTAGTAATGAACTATTCCTGGACCTTAAAACCAGATCTGAAATTTTTTTGGATTTACATTAAACAATTTTTTTTCAATCATTATATTTATTTATACAACATTAGTTATAAAGCTATCTTAAGTATTTTTAACGGGGAGTGGAGTAGTAATCAGGAGATAACAGGAGGATGATATAATTCTTGCATGGCTCAAGCAGAAGTGTTTTCAATAGTGAAGGATTCTATAGTTCATGAAATTACCAAACAAAAAACAATCACCATATCTTAAATATGCATCAGAATGCCAATTAGGTACCAATATTCTAAAAAAAAAAAAAACAAAATAAAAACTCAAGAACTAATAAGCTGATATGAATAATTCTTTTATCAATGTTTTTACTGAAATTTGAGGATGGTTTTAACCTTAAATTTATTGACAATTTCACTACTATGCTGTAAAACTTATGCAGAATGTAATTTTATTGTATTTATGTTATTTACATATATATATTTAACATTAACTATAAATTCAACAGTATTTACTTAAAGCAATTTTTGAATTTGTTAGTAATTACTGAAATATGAAGTATAAAAATTAATCTTACAATTACAACATCAACATAATCCAAGCCTAGGTATTTCAGACTCTGATCAAATCCAGAAAGTATACGACCTTCAGATCTATCAAACATCTCACTCCAATGTCTTCCATATCTGCTTACTTTTGTTGAAATATAATAAGCTTTCCTGGGTACTCCTGCTAGAGCCTATAGCAGAGATGATATAAGATAGTTAAAAAAAAAAGAATCATTTAATTTTATATACTCATTACAATAAATAATCATAAAATATGAATAAGAATAAGTGACGTAGAAAATGGTATTAAATTTAAATAATTTGGTACAATATAAAGTCAAATTAAGTGTTTACATTTTCTTATATATGAGTAAAAGGAAAAGTCTTCCACTTTCTGCAACTAAGAATGCTTTTAATGACAATTTTTATATAATAAATATTTTTAGTAAATAAATTTTTCTTATTTCAAATTAATCTCATTTAATAGCTTGAACAAAAAATTAAAAGTTAAAAATGAAAAAGTGTCTAAAAATAAAACAATATATACTTAAATTAATTTAATTTTGATGGAATAGTTTTCATATGTTAAAATACAAATTCAAGTTCATATTCTATTATCCTACAATTTCTGAAAATAAAATTTACTTCAAAATAACATTTCTCATAAAAATTAATTACAGAATACATAAAATTGATTTATCTTAAAATTAAAACATTAGCACTCCATAAAGCACAAAACCTCTGCAAAATATTACATGAATATGAAAGAAACAAGAATGAAAGAGGATAAGTTTCACTATTCATCAATGGTATATTCAAATATGTCAGACTCAACAAAACCAGTTAAGCTTTTCTTAAATTATTAAATTAATGCTGCTGACTTATTGTATGAGCCAGAAGTTTAGGTGAACATCAAAAAGCAAAAAATGGACATCCACTTTTGAATCAGATAATGTATATTCAAAAATAGGGTAGAATAACTGATGAATTACAAACTGACATTATTTGTGGAAAAATAAGTAAATTATATTTTAGATAAAAAACCAAAATAAGCCTTTCATTAGTTCTTGAATCAGCTTTGTCAGAGGGGGAGAGAAAATTCTGTTTGACAAAAAGATAAATATTTATGAGTAGTAATGTAGGGAGAGGATTGAATCGGTTATATTAAACATGAATATGTTTCACATCAAAACATTTGATACATCCTGATGTGGCATTAACAATATGCTCAGTAAAAATAAATAAAAATACACAATAATGTACATATTTTTAAATAAACTGGAACAATATAAAATATCTTGCCATACCGCAGGAATTCAGGCCTTCTATTCACCACAAGGCACCTTAAGACAATTGTATTTGAATAAGAATGTTATTTTATAGAATGGGAAAAATGTAATCCTGCAGAAATTTCAATCCATAAACTTCAAAATGGATGATATTAATTCTATCACTGCCCTGACATGAAATAATTGGAAGAATACTCAATGAGTAAAACTGATATACGTTTCTAGCTTCATCCTGAAAAAAAAAGAAAGTCTTATAGAGCCAAAATAACCACCAATAATAACTTCAGTGGAATGACTAACTTTAATAATTTAAATACATCAATCACCTTCAATCACTAAAAAAAAAAACTAGTTGAAATCAATTTACACAAATAAAGCACTTAAATCAATTATTAAATTTAGTCTGCATGTTTTAATAGTAACAATGAAATATGTTCAGAAAAAAGGTGATTTCTTCCCTGCAAAGCTGGAAAATTTGTCACAAATCAAAACAAACAATTGATGATCTTTAAAAAGTTATATTTCAGATATTCATCAAGATATTTAACTATACTACTTTGGCTATGCAGGCTAGTGTTAATAAGGTTAGAAAGCATTTTGAAGACCATCAAATACAATATCAGCTTAAACAGTTCAATAAAACAGCGATAAAGGTTAAATTCAAAGCAAATAAAATCAGTTCATTGATAAACAAACAGATGTTCACTGTTCATTATCTTCATACCTTACCAAGGAGCTTCTCTGAACGGCCCTGACCATAAGCTGGAGCTGTGTCAATATAATTAATACCTTTACGAATCGCTTCCCTCACAGTATTTATTGCTTCTTCTTCCACATACTCCCTATAATTAATTGCAGTATAATAGATAACAAACCACAAATGTAATGTTTCTAAAGTCAATTGGAATCACATTAATATTTTAACTTAATATAAATGTGCATTGGACTAAGTTGATATTCAGAAATATATTTTTCAATACTATCTATAAGAAGTGGTTAAAGAAACGATTAACAATAAAAAGGTCATTAAGGTATAAAAATTATTACTTAAAAAAATAGTATTTATTTGAACTTTTGTGATTATCTTAAAGTGGAATGTTCCAGTCAGACAGTAAAACTTACAATCTTTATGTGTGAGAATCTGATTTAACACAACAAAATTTGCATTTTTCATACACGCTACAATTCATTCATCTCATCCTCAGAAGATATACCTTAACAGATTTAATAAAAATTACACGATTATTTGATAATTATACACAATTATTTACTACATTCTATTTTAATGAAATTTAGACTATATCTTATTTCAGACTTAAGTTATTCATTACAATTTACAGAATAAATTATAGAGTACCCTTATCAATAATTTTGTAGTTCAGCACTGTACAAGCGTAATATATATAATTTTTGGGTTAAATTCAATTATATGCCTAGCAGACATTGTACTAAAATACATGTAAGCCATCACTTGTCTGACTCCATGGCATGCCGATTATAAGCAATTAAAAATCTTGTTTAGTCTTTATTATTGATATTTAATGACGATAACATCATCTGTAATACCTCACACCATTAATCAGTTCAGTGAAAGGAAGTATTTCAGTCTATGTAATTGTGTTATACATGAATAACACGATTAGTTTTATACTTCATTTCTATAACAGTTTTATTTTCATTCATTTTAATCTACCCTGTTTTTTTGTGTTAATTAGGTTTTAACGATGAGTGATTCAGCTGTGAACAAAAACCGGATAAACCCTTGTGCAGCTCTGAAATTTAGTACCTTGAAAGAAGGGGGATTACCTTAATTTTTATATTGAGTACATTTATCTACTTTCCTCAGGTAAAAATCACTGTACTCAATGAGTACAAGAGTTTTGAAAATGGAATATAAACAGGTAATTTAGTTATGATAAAGGGGAAAAAAGTAGGTAAACTAATCAACATAAAAATTATGCCGGTCTCAGCAAAAAAATGTATATTTTTTAGTAATAATCTTAATTAGGTTACCTTATTTTATAATTTATATTACTAAGATCCCTGCAGCAAATAACAGAAAAATGTACATAAAATAATTCTGTCACAGAATTACTGCAATGAAAATATTTGGTTTAATAAATCTAACATTCAAAAAGAATATTTGTTAATATTTCAAATAGTGCACTTTCTGAAATGTATTTCATATTTAGTCTCAACTAAAATTTATGCATAACTAATTTAATTAATATATGAAAAACGTAATTGATTTTATTATATTATTTCAAATGATTTTATGTTATCTGATTTTTATAGATATCCAAGGTTTTTTAACAGAATCAGCTTCTGAAAAACAAAATATTCAGTATATTTCATCACTTTAAAACATAGTATGATAACATGAGTGAGGAGTGACTGACTACTTGCAAGTTATTTTATCCTAGAAATAGATTATAATTGGTAACAGAAGTCAGTACTAGCATAAGTAAAAGGTATAACTTGAAACCACAGATAAATTATAATGAATATATACACCAGATTGTGATCTAGTAGCGTCGACTCAATTGAATACAATAGTTGACTTTAGGAATAAATATTACAGAAATAAATTGTAAGATTTTCATAGTGTCTATATATATATAAATCAATAGCCATGCAGTTTTAAATAAGTTGACTGCATTTAAAAAATATTCAGGACCTGAAAGATTTTTCAGGTAAATTCAATAGTTTTAATGCTCTGATTTCAGTTGGTTAAATATTTAAAAATTAGACTACAGCTAGAAAATTCAATAACTGGATTGTTTCAACTATTGTAGCATTATTTATTATAGTATTTTAAAAGAATCTACTGAATCTCATATTACTTCTATATTTTTCAGTTATTTATACTTTTTATGACGTTATACATCTTTACCGTAACTCACAGAAATGCAGAGAAATCTTACAAATGAGTTTAGAATTAAATGAGAAATTAAAATGAGATTTTTTTAGTATTATATGGACACTGCCAGAGTTTTTAAGCAGCCAACTTTATATCTGGAAAGAATTCATTTATTTTTAAATCTGTAATGAATTTAGTAAGTTATGATCAATTAGGAGGTAAAGTCTTCAGAATCAGAGCTCTAAAAAGTTTTTTCCAGATTTGGTTAAATCTGAAATAAATGATATGCTATTAGGAAACATAAAGATGAACAGGCTAAAATGTATGTAATATCAAGGCTATTGAGAATTATAAAATTAATTAAGTTTTGCTGTCAAATCTTGAACTATAAAATTATGGCTAGAGGATAGGTGCAAGTTAATCATAAACTAAAGAATTGATCCAACTGTTAGAAGATAAATTCTTTACCATTTTAACAAGAAAATGTTTAATTTTTAAAGCCTTATATATTTCTTAAATAGCATGAAACATGGTAAATAAATAATTATAAATAAATTTTTTAAGATGACATGGAAACTATTCTTTTCTTCCATAGGACTTTTGGAATTCCTTCAATGGACATACCAACGTGATACTGTTAACAGTAGATCTTTTCACTCTCAAACATAAAAGCAACAAAATTACTCAATTTTATTTTTCCTATTAATTATAAGTCTGGGTAGTTATCACAAATGTGTAAATCAGGTTAAATGGATATTACATGTAAAAAATTTAATTTCTAATAAATAGTAAATAACAAAAAAATAAATATATTTAAAACAGTGCTACACAAATATAATCAGAATAAAACTGCAGTAAGTTTTTAGTCCTTTTATAAGCTCCCAACTCAGTTATCAGTGACAATAGACTTTGCTGCTGTTAACATCAAAATCAATGTACTAAAAACTATTTGTACCTCTTATTAAATATTGCTTTTAATCATCATAAGATAATTAATTGAGTAACAATTAGATGTTGCAAGTCGCAACAACATAAGTGAATAAAGACCCAACCTAAAATTGGTTCTACAAACAACTCACAAAATGGCAAAGTGCTTTGCATTTTGTTAAAAAAAAAGATGCAAAAACAAATACGTGCATCAGTAACTATAAATGAAAATCGAAAAAACATGCTGGTGAGCAAATATTTAACTTACCCATAAGTTACGGCACCACCCAAAGGTCCACCGCCGAAAGAAAGTTTTGATACTTTAAGACCTGTTTTGCCTAAATCAGTATACTCCATTTGAAGCACAGATTCCTTATCATGGAAACCTTCAACGTAAGTCGGCGGAAGAGTCATCGCAGAAATTATAAATAAAAAATAATGTTGAATGAAGTGAAAGTGAATTAACTGCAGTTTAATATAATGATGATAAATGATAATATAATGATTTTTTGTTTGTTATTAACTCAAAATAAATTTTAACGAAATCAGTACGACATTAATAAAGGAGAGAAGATAATGAACCGTTGATATAACCACAAACATAAAAATTAACTACTTGTTAGTACCCGTGGCCTCCCACCATGTTCAGGCAAAGTAATCTTTACAACCTATAAGCGCAAGCGCAACAGCTGTGATAAGTGATAAAATGCCGCGTTTATCAACATTGTACAAAATGGTTTCCGTGAGTGCTATGTTTGAGGTTTGGATGTTGATTCTTAACTGATTTCACAAAAAAAATTCTTTTCGACCCTTGGTATCTTTTGATAATTTCCTGGTGTAGTTAATCTCTACTAACCAGGGCAAAGGTCTACTATTCTCTTTTCCCATAATCCAATACATGCATGTAAACAACTTTCTATATATTCTACTACTGCATATATTTACATATACACAGAGAACAAGGATTTTTATATTGTAATTTTGTAACGTAATTGCGACCAAATTAATTTTTCGGTTTTTTGAAATTTTTATTTTTGTTCCTAAGAAATAGGCGGAACGAAGAATGTTAATGATTTTTCATAAAATTTTCCAATTCCAAATAGCAGCCTGTATAACTACTTTGAAGATGCCGGTTGTGAACCCTGCAACCCTCTAAACATGTAGCCACCACGATGGATGTTATTACACAAATACGTAGTTTACGATTATTAACTTGGGTTTTTTTTTATTATAAATGTTGTAGTTATTACGAGTATTAAATTACATATACCCATTTTTTTTTGTTTTCAGTCATTTGACTGGTTTAATGCAGCTCTCTAAGATTCCCTAACTAGTGCCAATCGTTTCATTTCGGTAAACCCTCTACATCCTACATTCTTAAAATTTGTTTTGCATATTCCAAACGTACCTGCCTGCACAATTTTTCCAACTACCTGTCCCTCCAATACTAAAGCGACCATTCCCGGACGCCTTAATTTGTGGACAAAAAGTCGTACAGCGTATTATTTCAGAAGTTGTAAAGCAAATGAAACAGTTGGATACACCTACGTAAAATAGGTATCGGGCATAAACGGGGCATAACAAAACAATGGCCGCCATTTTGAAATCTGCTCTTTTGAATCGCCGTCCATTTATTTAAATGTGAAAGCAGTCATGTGACGAATCAAAACAGATTGAAATTTAACCACGAATTCATTTTTTCAATCAGATAACTGCTAAGGTGTAAGAGTTATTGGCATCCAAAAGTTTGAAAATCTTATTCTTTTGCAGGTGACATGAGATGGCTTTCATGAAGGAAGAACAAATTGAGGTGTATGGTGAACGAAGCAGTCAAGTCATTGCAGCAGATTTCAACAGGTGCCATCCAGAGAGACCACCAATTTAGCAATAACACTGTTGCATGTCTCATATCCAAATTCAAGGAAACTGGAAATGTGTCTAGGTGATGTAGTGGTTCGAAATCGTCCACTGATGAGACAACGTCGACGATGGTCTTGGCTGCCTTTTGCGAGGAGCCCACAACACAGCATTCGATATCTTGCAAGTGAAATTGTTATTAGTCATTCCTCCATTCTGTGTATTCTTCATAGCAACAAACGGCACCCATTTATGATTAAAATGCTGTAAAACTTTCTGAGGATGAGCCAGACAGATGTGTTGAGTTTTGTATGTGGCCAATACATCAATAGCAAAACAACCCTACATTCCCACAGAGTTTCCTATTCAGTGAGCAGTTGTTAAAATTTGTTAAATGCTAAATATTTTATTCCAGTCTATGTTATAATAGATAAATACCTAAATACCTTTTCTAAGTCTATAAATGCCAAGTATGTTGGTTTGTTTTTCTTTAATTTTCCTCCTGCCTGCCCTTTATTTGAAGCCGAGTTAATTATTCTAAAATCACCTGAACAAAAATCATTTTCCTCTTTGCACCAAACCTCACTAATACCTATTATATCTATGTTTAACCTATCCATTTCCCTCTTTAAATTTTCTAACCTACCAAGGTTACAAGGTACAAGGGACTAATTTACCTCTGCATCTCCAGAATATTTACCAAGGAAGCCACCTTCATCTTTGTTACATGAAAATGCAAGAGCTACATTTTCTTGGCAAAAAACAGCTGTAATTTTCCATTGCTTTCAGCTGTGCAGAAGATTAAGTGATGTTGATATGATTCTCTTGACCTACGCCCTTAACAACTACTGAAAGAGCTGCTGCCCTCTTTCATTCCTTAGTTTGGCTCTCAACAGATACTTCTCCGATATGATGGTACTTTCAGTTCAGCTACTGTGTATCACTGAGCACTCAAGCCCCCTCACCATCGACAAGGTCTAATAATTCATAGAGGGAGCATAACATTTTATTTCACTATAACTTTTGATTTTTTTTCATATATATATTTTTTTGTTGTTATTGTTGAATTATTATTTATCGCAAATTTTTTTTTATAATTACAGATTAATAAATCAATATATTTAAATAAAAAAAAAAAAAAAGTTAAAAAAAAGAAATGAAGTCGAATATGAACCAATGTACCTTCCCCTTGTAAGATCAAAATATTTCAGTAATTAAAATTTTATTCGGTTTTAACTCTAGAACAATGAAAATAAGTACCACTTATGATCTTATGATATATTGTTGAAAAACTCTCAATGAGGGTTTATTACTGCAGTTAAGAAAAAGTCCAAAATCCAAAAGTTTTTGGATATTGGGCTTTTTTGAACATTATTTGTCTAGTCGATTGCAATCAAAAGGGGAGGTGCACTACTAGATGTTACAACAGTCCTAAATCCAAAGTTTCAACATCCTTTGGCTAATTGTTTTTGAGTTATGTGAGAAACATACATATGTACAGACATGACACTGAAACTAGTCAAAATGAATTCAGGGATGGTCAAAATGGATATTTCCATTGAAATCTGAAAACCAAATGTTTTCCAGTTGCTAAGTCGCTAACTTATTCCAGTTTTCACTTTAATAATCTAATTTTGTTAAATTCAGTATGACATGAGTATGGTTTATGCGGTTTATAGATCTGGAAGAAATAATAATAATAGTATTATTTTATATTAATTCTACTTTATTTTATATTTATATAGTTATGACTATTTCATACATTATTATGGTTGTTAGTGAATTTGAATAGCTTTTTCTCTTTCAAAAGCTATTCGCTTGATTTCTTTTGAATAGCTATTCTTGTCGAAAAAATGGTTTGGAACATTGTAGGACTACACATTATTTAACTACAATTGCTGCTTAATTATGAGTAGGTCATGTTTTACTTTAAGAATGACTAAAATTTAACTTTACTAGCTTTTCCCTGTGGAAATTTGCATGATGTCATTAATAATAATATGATAACTCATTTGTTTCCTGTTGTGATGTTGGTGAGAGTTGTTGGTTTCAGAGATAAGGTGCTTTTTAACAACTTTATTTTGGTGAACTTTTAAATGAGATAGTGAAAAAGAAAAGAGAAAAGTTAAATTATTGAGTTTCTCTCTAAATTCAGCTTCAGGTGAGGACAAAAATATTACAATGTGGAGTGTCCAGTTAAAGCAAGGTTGAACCAGACTAATGTGTCTCGGTCAACTGCTTCACTGATCATGACTGTACTTTGCTAAACTAATAACCTATTGCTTATTGATGGAATTAAAAACTTGTCAGTTGTAATACTTTTAATCTTGCAGTAATTTTTTATCCAACAATATAAAAAAGAAAAGATGATTTTAAACATAGAACCTTAAAAGAATATCACTATTGTTCTTTGCTTATTTCCATTAGTTTTATGTATTTCCTAATGTAGTAATAAAAAAAAATCACTGTAGAGCAATACAGAAGGAATAAAATGCAGTTAATTGATTTTATGCTGAAAAGATATTGATTTCAATCAAATGTTAGGCAAACTTGACCAGCTATTGCCTCTATTCTTTATTTCTTAAAGATCCTATATAATGAGATTGATATTTTTCCTTTATTTAATATTACATCAATAAATAAGTTACTTGTCTTAACAAAAAAATAAATCTTTTGTAAAATGACTTTATGCTACCAAGGCACATCTCGGATTCTCTAGAAGAGCCATCAACTGCTTAAACTGCTTACTAAAAGCTCTCTTCAAAGTCACAGAGCTCCATACTTGCTAGCATGGAGCTACCAAGCTTATCTTTTGATTTCAGAAAATCAGCCACAACACATCTTTTTTACACGGGTTGTTGGTCTCTGGCAATATACTCATATTAACAAAGTTATAGAACATTCATATTGCACTATCAGGAAAAGGGGCAAAGATAAGAACACTATTTTTTGTTTAATTTGCATTACTGCTGGTTTTCATTAAATAATTTGAAGCTTTCAACTACAATCCATGTAAGAAATAAAGTTTAATGTGGCATATATTTCAATTTTTTTCATCAAATAACTCATAATATATAACTTTTAAATGGCAAGCTTCAACTCTCATAACACATCCGTTGCAGAAGAATTTTCATTGAAGAACCATAAGAAGTTAAAAGAGTTCAACTTCACATAATTATGTTTAATTTTTAAAGTTGTTTTATAGCTAATATTCAACATAGTTTTTACCTTGTTTTTCATGTCAGTCTTAAAAACCTAATTTTAAATTATTTGAATAAATGCAACCACCAATGAGTAAAAAATAAGGTCAAATAAAAAATATGGTAAGTTGATTAAAGTGAATAATTAAATATTTAAATTGTTAAATTGAATAATGTAATTCTAATTTACCTACACAGCAGAAATAATTGTCGTATTTCGATTTTTTCTCAATATTAAACTGACTGAATCTTGATGAAGAAACCTAAAAAAGATAAATGTCCAATTTTTTTTTTTAATTTCCATATTCTAACTTTTTTAAGTTAAATGTTCAACTTAATTAAATATTTTAAATACTTTTAGACAATACTTTCAAAAATTGTTAAGAAACTTTTGATATTAACCTATCTGATTTAAAAAAAAAATTAATCTCCAATGAAATAATTTTTTACATTCAACATATATGTATTAGAAAAAAAAACTGACAGTGGAACTGAAGTGTAATTAAAAAAATGAATTTTTGTATAATTTCATCCATTTTAGAGATACCAATATATTATATTCACAGTCTGAAATGATGGTTATTTAATATCAACAAACTTCTTTTTTGAAAATTTCTCTA
The DNA here is from genome assembly GCA_010016005.3 of Zanna intricata. Lineage (NCBI taxonomy): Eukaryota > Metazoa > Arthropoda > Insecta > Hemiptera > Fulgoridae > Zanna > Zanna intricata. Next base: position 7,477 of record JAAAKQ030180024.1, on the reverse strand, counting down.
TCATGATACACTCTTTCAAATGCTTTATAAGTATAACAATGGAAGTCCACTCGATTTGGGAGAAATTCTTTCAAATTTTTGTAATACAAATGGAAACACTACCCTAGGTAAACGTTATTTTTCCATTTAATTCATTAGATATTAATATGTATCAAAGTTAATGCATTTCTAACAATGACCAGTAGACATAATTGTACTTTTAAGCAATTAATTTTGTTTTTGATTTGGAAGAAATATCATTTTGCTATTAAAAGATTTTATGTTAGTGTAGAGCATTGATTATATTCTAGCTGTTAATATTCAGAAAAATATAAATTATTTTTAGAAAAGTTATAATTAATATGTTGCTGAAATGCACCTACATGCATATCGTATTATGCATCCATGTTTACAATTGGTAATAACCTTTCTAGTTATTGTCCTTATTGCCCCACAAAAGAAAATTATCACCTTTTTGTTAAAGTGTCTCTTACCATTATTTACAAATGTACAGGATTAATAAACGCCATATTACTACAAAGTTTTCTAGTTTTGAAAGAGAACAAAGATGACTACATGTGTGATAGAACACATGTTATGGATATGGACAGTTCATCAATCTCAGTCATTCACTGTAGCTACGTATATGAATAGTAAAGGGTTTGTCATTAACCTTATTGATGAAGATAATATGGTAGTGTGATACAGATACAACTGTGGTGGTGTTTCTTAAATACAATTGATAATTTTTGAAAAAAGTCCTCTACAACATATTCTTTATTTACAGCTTCATTCAATTAAGTTTGATTTATGTTTACATAAACATTCATGACAAGAGATGCTATATTTAATTTTTAAAGAGTTGCACATTTCTGGAAATAGTAGAAATGTGCAATAGATTTCTTGCAATAGATTATTTCTGGAAATAGTAGAATAGTGTAAATGTTTACTATTCATTTTTAATGTAATCTTATAAATATGCATGTTTGTTGGCGTAACCACATTAATTAGCACTGTTATTTAGGTTATTATTGTTATTGATATAACCATAACATTTTTATACGTATTGTTGAAATATAAAATAGCAATGACTTAGAAAATGGCTCAGTCATATCTAAGAACAGATCTCATGCCAACCACGTTAAGAAAAGTGAGAAATGATGTAGTTACCTTTTCATTGATTTGTGTATACTGTGTCAGCAGGCCTAGTACATCAAAATACAGTTAATTTTCAGTTTTCAAGTGACATTTTTCTTTCTACTACAGGGATTGTCTACATTAATGGTAAAATGAACATCATTACTTTCAGATAAAGGTTCTAATAATAATAATATGACTTGTCCATAATAATATGGTTTACATATGTCATAGCCATAAGAAAGTCTAGAATAGATAATGTAAAGTAACAAATTAAAAATTACTGTGAACATGGACTGTAAAGTTTTGTAATTGTAATTCTTGAATAATGTGATTGAGTAAAATAAGCTATAATATTATTATTGTAGAATGTTGCGTAATTTACTTCAAACTGAGTGCTTGATTCATTTTACTTGTACATCTACTGTAATCATGTTATTTAGGTTAAGTTTAATAATGAAAATACTTAGATCAATAACATGTGATATTAAAGAAAATTTAAATTTTAAATAATATGAAACACAAAAATCCCATAAATAAAATATGCAATGTAAGTCTTTTAATATTGAAAATTAAAATTTTTTTTCATATTGAACTTTATAAGGATGCTCATTTTTTCTGCAGAACCTAAAATAAGTCTGATTTATAATACAAAAAGATGAAGAAAAATTTTGTAATTGTCTATTTGACTGATACAAATTTGTTCTGAGAGTTGAAAAGAATGTTATTGTAAAAATACAACATTGGTCTTAATATTTTTCAGGATATTTCCATTGATAATTATTCAAACAAATATAATACACAGGCTTCTTTCATATTCTTTATTTTTTCATAAATTTCAGTGTTGAGAAAAAGATTACTTGCCAATGATTTTTTTGTATTATTATCATGAGCTAATTAAAATAATACTGACAGATTTATAAACTGATTATTAATATCAGCTACACCCCAGTGCAGGAAACTCTTAACTGTAACTTAAGGAAGGCCTTTAATGACTTATGAGAATGTTAATATGAAACATTAGTTTTCTATATGCAGCAACTAACATATCTATAGAGGGCATGATTTGAATGATGAAGTAAAAGAACTTTTGTTTAAATTTATAATAAAATACAAGTTAAATTAATAATAAAAACACATTCTGCATTTGATATTCATTTGAAGCAACACCACGATCAGTCAAGTGTAGTAAAAGATGTACAAAAGCCAGAAAATTTTGTTGCAACATTGTAACTTCCTGCTTATCATTAAGTGAAAATATGCCCCACTAATATCATATATATAAATAGACTATTAACTGTCCCTTTGGTAGGTGAGATTATCAAGCTTTCAATGGCAAATTAAACTTCATAATTTGAAACTGATAACTTCATATAGATGCATCTACTGATATGATATTCACATTATAGAGCACTATTTTGAAAGAAACAAGTACATAATTTTTTGTTTTACACTATCTGTAAAAGTGTGTTTTTATGACTGAAGTAATTAAAGCATGTGCGGTACAAAAGATCATACGTTAAAGTTGCATTTTCAGCAGAGTAATTATGCCCAAAATGCTGTAAGTCAATATGCAGCCCGAGTTGGTCTACTGGTGAACTCATCATCTCAAATTAGCTAATTTTGAAGTTGGAAATTCTAAGGTTAAAATCCTTGTAAAGGCAGTTACTTATATACGGATTTGAATACTAGACAGTATAAAAAAAATTGTTTAAAAAGAATTCATGGTGTATTATGTGGTCAGTTGTTTAGGCTTAATTGGCTGACTGCTTTAGAATGTTTTTATTATTTTCATATTTAATACTCTATATAAGCTATATCACTCCAGAAGGTGGAGAAGCCAGAGATACAGTTTTTGGCTGGCAAGTGAAATTTTTTTCACTGAGCACTGGTAACTACTTTCCACTGGTAGCTAATAGCCAACTGGGTAAAGACTATCTAAATATAAGTAGCTAAAACCATGGCAGCAACTGCATATCTACAGCTATTTTTCCTCTATGAATTTTAATCACCACAGTTTTGTTTTAATTATTATAGTTAATATTAATATAATTCATTAAATATTGTGAGCAATTGTCATACACTTGGTTTTTTTTTTTTTTTGTTATGATGTTATAATAAAACTACCTATCAACCTTAAAAACATATTGTGCATGGAAGTATAACCTAGTTTCGACACTATTTACTTGTAAACGAGGCGTTTGACCATTTGGGAGGGAGGAAAGAAAAGGAAGTTTGGGATTTGGGAAAAGGAATCCTGAGAAGTGTGGTTAATTGAAACTAACCACCAAAGAACATAGGTATCCACAATATAGTATTCAAATCCATATAAATGTAACTGCCTTCACTAGGACTTGTACCTTGAAACACTCAACTTTGAAATCAGTTGATGAGTTATCAATCTGAATTTGTGATGATGAATTAGCCATTTGACCTGCCTGGTAGGCCCTTCATGTGAACTCTTTTTCTGTTTAGCCTCCAGAACTACTGTAAGGTATTACTTCAGAGGATGAATTAGGATGATATGTATGAAGTGTAGTCTTGTACAATCTCAGGTCGACCACTCCTGAGAAGTTTACTTAATTGAAACCCAACCATCAAAAAACACCGGTATCCACGATCTAGTATTCTAATCTGTTATAAAAGTAACTAGAATTTGAACCTTGGAACTCTTGACATCGAAATCAGCTGATTTGTGATGTCGCTTTAACCACTAGACTACCCTGGTGGGCTCCTTCATGTGATCTGCATGACCAACAGGAATAGAAGGAAGATGATTGCTGTTGTGAAGTAATATAGCTTTCAGAGTAAGTTTGGAGGAGTCTATAAATAGCCTCCAATCAGTTGGATCATGATTCAAATTCAAAAATTTCATCAAGTCATTAACATCAGAGCAAACAACAAAATTGTTTTTCTTCTCAAAAAAAGAAAGCAAATCCCTATGACGATGTCTGTAACAAGAAACCATGACATCATGTTGGAGAAGATTCCATTGCTGTAGTCTTGACCCTAGAAGTTCTGTCGCCTCATTTTACACATCAAGGTCTCAAATATGATTACTCAATCTGTTTGACTCAGTTTGTGTGATCTATCATTTTTTTTCGTCAAAATCAGGGTCATGAAATGTGGAAGGGTTGTAGGATTCTTCTTCTTCTTCTTCCATACTGTCTTCATCTTCTATCTCAACCTCATAATTTTAGGGTGGAGTAGGAACTAGTAAACTAGTTGAATGTGGATAACACATGGAAGATTAGGATATTGAACTGTTCCTCTTTTCTTCATTGACAATGCTGCCTTTATAGTTAGAGTCAAGCAGAAATAGCAATTATCTGTAAGGTTTGTAAGCTCCTGCCAAACCATAGACCACAGCAAAAGCCATAGATCCTTTTTTATTTTTCAGTCATTCTCGTAGTATAACTGAACAGGAGTGCAACATATGTGTGGAGTCCATGACTCCTGGTCATGGCTCATGGCCTCCTACCTTCATACCAAAATAATGCTGATAGCTAGTCTTCACAAGAGGCATCAGATTTCGTTTCTGTGATAAAAATATTATTTCACTACAGATGTAACAAAAATTATTCACAGAATTTATACAATTCATGACATTTTGATTTAACAAATTTTTCACCTCAAAGGCATTAGAAAAACAAAAGTTCTGCACTAATTGCAACACAAACAATATGAAACTCACAGTCACAGCAACAGAAATAATGTTTATAACCTACAAACAGCTGGAGAATATTGTGTTTTGTCATTTAACAGGACTGACAACTCCAAAAACAAAATTAAAAAATTTAGATTGGGTAAAAAATGAAATGTCATTGTATCTCCAAAGCAAGAGCTAGTCAGTAATTTTTATGGTGATTTTTGAATTCAGCATATGGAAATACATAAAAATAAGCTACTTTTGAGCCCGAAACATTTTCATTGTTGGACATATAAATACTCATCTTCAAATAGCATTGCATTACATTATATTTCTTCATATAAATATAACCATATAGAGCTAGGTGAAAGAGGCTCATAGTACTAATTGAAAACAAATTTTTATCCCTTTATTCAATCAATTTGAACTGCCATTTTAAGTATTATTTTATTTAAGAACAATTAATGAAAATAAAAATACAATTACACCATAATTTAATTATTTTGGTTTCTTACAAAGTAAGTTCTTGAAAAGAGAAGATTTTTTGGCGATTATTAGTTAGGCAATACTGCCAAATTATAGTGATGTAAATGAGTCATTACAAATGATAATTCTGATTATGAAATCGTAATTTTCTTGATAATGCATATATTACATTCATTACAGTGATATAACAACAATTTCTTTTACTGTTACATGAAAACAAAATGAAGATCACATTTATTGAGTGAGTTAACTAAAATTAATTAAAATAATAATCCTGAAGTTTTCAACAGTTTTTGAAAATCAAATATTATTATTTTTTTATAAATGTATTTTAAGAATTTCACAAAGCAATATTTTTAATTTCTAAACAATTTTTGTTTAAAAGTTTCCTCATTAGCATTAATATTAAAGGAATTAATGTTATATAATTTTTTGTACAATTACTAATCGATAATTATTTTGTCTCTTACAAATGTTTAAATTTGATTCTATTTTGATAATTTATAGTTCTGGTCCTTCTTCTGATATATCTGATCAAAGTTGTTGCTGTGACTTGAGTCAATTTTGATGTTAATTTAAACTGGGGGTCAAGTGTGTACCTTCCACCAGTATTGAATTCTTTATTGACTAAGACTTTAACAGCATCTGTATCAAAGTGTAGAGCGCTTACCATTTGTCCATTTTTGCCGAGATCCTTTATGGTATCTGGTGTTTGATTTAGACATGCATCCACTTCAAAGAACCTTGAGTTTATTTCTACAAGGCATATGTGGCAATGACTACTGGTGTAGGTATAACAAGCAAGGGTTCTCCCAGGAGGGCTCACCCTAGTCCTGCTTACATTCTTTTCAGAGTAGGAGCTGTAGTCAGGTAATAATTTCTGTTTCAGGTATAATTTCTTGCATTTGCATAAATGATCCAGCTGTGGCTAATTGTGGAAATTGCTGTGGTGTAATTGTAAGAGTGAAAGGAGGATGATAGTCAGACCTCTGGCTGCCTGTATCTTGCTGCAGGCAGTTGTCACGTTTGCAGGCTTGCCAGACAAGTAAGTGGTAGTATCTCGGCCTTTCATCCAGAGGTGCCGGGTTTGAATCCCGGTATGGCATGGCATTAGGGCATGGCATTTTTCTCACACGTTACAATTCATTCTCATCCTCTGAAGATATACTTTAACATGTTGGTTCTGGAGGTGAAAAAAAGAAAAAAAAAAGGTACCCAAAAGTAGTCTGATTAGTGATTTTTTTTAAAGCTGGGGGAAACACTGGTAGTTCTGTTCCTCTAGTAGCACAGTTTGAGGAATAATGTAATCAGTTATTAAGGTTTCTTGAAGGCTCTCGAAGTGCCTCTGCAGCGATTTGCAGACAAGTGATCCTGAGGCTTAATGAGTTTAAGGCATTGTTCTCTGCTTTGGCAAATGGCTTTAATTTGTTGCATGGTTAAGTTTGGACAAACAAATTCAAGTGTGCATACATTGCTCAGATTGAGTTAGGTGAAACTGTAAAAGGAGGTCCCTTAATGTAATTCTTCTAGAACATCCATACATGATACAGAGTGATCTGCCGGTTTTAATAGTTGGAAAAAATATTGTACTAAAGTAACAGTATGTCTGCAGTTTTGTAATGCAGTCTCTTTGTAGAAGGACTTTTGATTGTGTCTTTTTGAGGCATCATGTTACTATTAAACTTGTTATTCATGTCTTGATTTATGCGTTGTTAGTTTGTATTTTTAATATATGCTAATATATCCCACTGAGGAACATTTAGAGAAGTGTGATAGAATTGTTGATCTTGTTGCTAGTTGCTGATGTAAATGCTGAGTGACTTTTTTGGCGTAATGGCGTCACAGATGATAATGGTGAATTATATAAAGGCTTTGGTGTGCAGTGTGGATTAAAGGTCTTTAATGTGTTAGGAGAGTTACTAACACATGCTGGAATGGTATATGGAAGGAAATTGTTTACTGGAAAAAATATTGATATTACTGTTTGTAGGAATATTCCTGGTAGGGTTGCTTGGTTGCCCACTGGACTGGTCTAGTGGTTAAGGCGACATCGCAAATCAGTTGATTTCGAAGTTGAGAGTTCTAAGGTTGAAATCCTAGTAAATGTAATTATTTTTATACGGATTTGAATACTAGATCATGGATACCAACTGTTCTTTGGTGGTTGGGTTTCAATTAACCACACTTCTCAGGAGTGGTCGACCTGAGATTGTACAAGACTACACT
>JAAAKQ030180013.1:0-12298 GCA_010016005.3 Zanna intricata | reverse complement strand
GGTATACCTCCTACATCCTACATCCCTAACAATTTGTTTTACATATTCCAACCGTTGCCTGCCTGCACAATTTTTCCATCTACCTATCCATCCAATATCAAAGCAACTATTCAAGGATGCCTTAATATGTGGCCTATAAGTCTGTCTCTTTTTTCAACTACATTTATGATTATCTATTAACTATTATCTATTAAATATATATCTTCTTTTATCCTTACAAGTAATGATGATTAATATACATCCAGTCCCTCTGGTGGATAGAGGAAGATATCAGTGGTAGGAGGCGAATACACCTGCATTTCTGTAGACTTGGTATCTTAATATGCAATCGTATATTTGGCTCAGTAAGGAAGATAACGAGAAACCACTTCGCTCATCAGTTCTCTAGTAAGCCTGGGATCAGATTTTCATCATGCTTAAGAATGACTATGTCATTTTTGCGAATCAGGTCGCCTACAACAGTTACTGTTAATAAATGCTTCAACTAACATACTATTGGGTTTATGATAGATAAGACCAGGTATAAATCTGAGAACCGATCAAATATTTAAAAGCTTAACAAAAAAATATTTACGTTTATATTAACAAGTATGTTTATTTTGCATGTTAATAGTAAATAGCACGTGATTCGGTTACCTTTTCTTTCCCTACCGCCATTTTTTTTTTTTATTACGCGAATTAATCATGAAAGTGCTTAGTACTTACTTTTAATAAACATATCAATCAGATAACTAAATAGATAAAACCAACCAAGGATCACTGCTTTCATTCCAAAGTGCTCCCTACCCATTATTGTTTGTAGTTAAAGACTGAAGTACTCACCGCATGCATCAATAATTTTATATTATACTCGTATGGACAACTTAAATATACCAAGTTTCTTTTAATAGAATCTTAAAAAAAAAAAAAAAAAAAACAAGTTTCGTCGTGTAGATACAAGGTCGTAAACGATTGAACGCAGAAAAATATAGAATTAGACTTACAGGGATCGTTATATTCAGCACTTGAATAAAACTGTACAACCATCTGTATTTATTTTTAAAAACAGTTTTTCATGTTAAAATCCAACGGATTAAAACAAAATTTGTTTTTGACACGTATACACAACACTAAAAGCAAGATCGACGAAAGTATCTCAGGACTTCAGTTTATGTTTAGGGTCTAAAGAAGAGTAAATTCACTCAGTAAATTTCCCCTCTTCGCTACCATTCTTCATAGTAACTCATCGGCACCGAATACCTGCTATCATTCCAGACAGCGCATTCACTCTTCTCATTTTAATATTTAATCTCCATGAACTTACAACATGACTCTCTTTCTATTTTCCGTAGTACTACAGCAGTCTGACTACTATGAAATTATGCAAGCTGTAGTTCTACCTCCTTTTGTGAAACACGTGCAGCCTAAATAATTTTCTTGTCCTGTTTTTCAGCGCTATTTTCTTCATTTCCTGTCACACTTCGATATGGAATTCTTAATATTGATTTATATTTTATTCCAAATTATCCTATCGTAATTTACATGTATATTTTTTAATTATTTTATAAACTTTATTACTAAAGACTTCATCCATCTCATCACTAAATTACAAAATAATCCTCTTTTTTGAAAGCTGACTTTCATCTTCGAAATCCAAAAAACAAAAACTTCGAGAGATATGTTTATAACTTCTATTCTATAAATACAATCGTATAATAATCATAGGGAATTCCGCAGTTATGTACTAACTAAAAATAATTAAAAAATAAATTCAACTTTTTACAACCAATACGCATAAATTATCGTAATACAGTTTTCGACATTAAATCATCATCAGGATATCCTCCTATTATAATATATACATAAGCAAAAAGGATAATTCTAATTTATAATTTTAATATATAATAGATAATTTTAATCTATAAGAATAGATTAAAAATTAAAACTATTACCAAATCTCAGTGATACTAATTTTATCTTTTAATTAACAAATACGTATTAACATCGACCGATAATCTGTTTTATTGTATATTCAGGTGAACATAGATAATTAGGGCATTTTAGGGGTTAATAAAAAAATTAATAAAGCGATGCAACGCATGTTGATTTTTTTCAAACATTAGTGAAGGTATTAGCGTTACTGATGACTTTGAATGATCATCCCGGCGCGATGTATCAACACCGGTGGGGGGGGAGGGGGTTGAGGTTAGTTGAGCTACCGTGTAGAGGAAAGCAATATGTACTATAATTTCGTGAAAGCAGATCTGTTAATACTATTCGTAGATGTTTTGGTTTAGATTACGGTCATGATTTTCCTAATAAAAACTCTATTTTATATTGGTATCGGTAGTTTAAGGATAAAGGATATGTACTACACATAAAAGGATCTGGCAAAATACCCGACTCCAAAGAAGTTGTGAATCGAGTAAGAGAAACTTTTCAGAGAAGCCCGGGTAAATCGACTCGTGCGAACTTAGAACTGGGAATACCGCAATCAACAACCATGAAGGTTCTATAAAAGCGCCTGAAACTTCATGGATACAAAATTCAATCGGCGCATGTAAGTGAAGATGACGATAAAACATCCCGTTACAATTTTGCCGTTGACATTCTTGATAAAGTAAATGAAGAAAATACCTATTTAAAAAAGTAATCTTCTCTGACGAAGCAATCTTCTATGTTAACCGTCATAATTGTCGGATATGGGATAGCGAGAACGTCATGCCTTTCGGCAAACACAACGAGGTAGTCCGAAAATTGACGTTTGGTGCGCATTGCCTGCTTATGGAATGATAAGACCATTGTTCTTCGACTAGCCAATAATAGTTGTCTAGATATGTTACCGAAGTATGCAGTACCAAATTGGACATCGGTAACCCAACGTTTCCTTCCAACAAGACGGCGCACCACCACGCTGGGGTTTACAAGTTCGGGACTTCCTACATGAAGAATTTCCTCAACGTTGAATTGCCCGTGTTGACTGAACCGTTAAATTCTCTGACCGTTTGATTTTTTCTTTAGGGGGTTGTAAAACACAGGGTCCACGCAACAAAGGTTGTCAACATCGACTAACTAAAAAGAAGAATCTAAGGTATAATTAATGAAACAACTCCAGATATTCTTCGTAAAGTGTGGCGTGAAATTAAATATCGTCCAGGAATTTTGCACACCACAAATAGTGCTCATGTGGAATTAGTTTGAAGTTAATAAGTGTTGTAAACAAAACTATTTGAAACGTTCTGTTTAACAATAATACAGGCAAATAAATCGCTTTGTTGTAATGTTATTAACACACAAAAAGCGCTGAATAATTTATGATTGTCCTGTATATTTATGTAGGGATTATCATCTCTATATCCCTCTGTTGCATAATGTCTATAATCCTTGTGATATATATAAAAGTACATATACATATTTGAAAGTACATCTCGTAAAATAAATGGTATTCTTTTTTTTATCTGAATCGATGAGTCTTCATTTTTTATTTTATATTTGAAATTTGTTTGGTGATCCTGTTATAAATTTTGCTAAGTAATTTCAGAGGAAGATAAAGATGTTTCAAATGAAATACTGTTTACATACACAAACTGATGATCTTTTTCATTTTATTTTTAATATCATTGCTTAACAGGGTTGTTATAACCGATTGATACACAAACGTAGACCGATTCAGTTTTTTACTCAAAATATTTCACCCAAAAATTCAGAAACTACTTGGAAAACTTGATAAAAAAGTAATAAACGTTTTCCCATTCCATACAGCCCTAATTATCGTTCGCTCGTTATCTGCGTATGTTATTTTCTGTTCTCCGTATCAAATTTTCAAACTTTACAGGTTTGTCCCTTTTTCGCTACTTGCGAATGGTTTTTTTTCCATACGATAAACATTTTTTGCATTCCTATCCATATTTTAAATAAAAATTATTTTCAAATAAATAATCTTTTTCCTAATGAATTCCGATTCTGAATATTTAAGAGGAAAGGAAAAGTTCCCGGACGAGTACAATATGATTTTATATAAATTAAGAAAAAAAGAACCAAGTTGAAGTTGCATCTCTCTCACTCTCTCTCTCTCCCTGCCTGCCTGCCTGCCCGCCCGCCCAGCGGCCTAATTTTACTTTAAAATTAGCAGGTTACTGCTAATTTTAAAGTAAAATCTAGTGTCAAAGTTTCATTTAATACAATAGTAAGTTTAAAAAGTAATAAGTCTTTTACGCATGAAATAGCGATATTTCATTCTGGTAAAACTCTAGGGAGACCGGCATGTAAGCAGTCACGACATCGCCAATGACCTAAACAACCGAATAGTTTTAACACAGTTTAAACAACCTAAACAACACCGAACAGTTTTAACACATTTGGAAAAAGCTAGCTACAAAAAGAAGCTCGACATTTAGATGCCATATGATCCGATAAAGAAAATTTACTGGATCAAATCTGTATCTGCGAATCCCTACCGGAACGTAATGAAATCGTACCATTTCTGAGGCGTTGATCACGAGTGATAAAAAGAGGATAACCTACGACAACAATGTGCGAAAAAGATCACGGTCGAAGCGAGGAGAAACTCCACAGTCTGTGGCAAAGCCCACACTGACGTCCATCGGAAGGACGTCGTGCGTCACGAGCTGCAGCCGTCAGGTAGAACGATAAACTGTCTACGCCTTTTCTGTTCTGTTTAGCCTCCGGAACCACCATCCTTATTTCTTGCTCTGAAGTAAAGTATTACTTCATGGTAAAGTATCTTACCACCATTCTTACTTCATTCTGTGAAGTAAGGTATTACTTCAGAGTACAATATCCTTTCTATCGTCCTTACTTCATCATCTGTAGTACTGTGTACGATTAGCGCGATTGCATCTAGCAATTCAAAAGAAACGACCTGAACTGGTCAATAAAAAGGGTATCGAATACCACGCTGACAACGCCAGACCACATTCATCTTTGAAGACCCGTCAGAAACTGAGAATACTTAATTGGGAGGTTTTAATGCATCCACCATACAGCCCGGAACTGGCATCGTCAGACTTATATTGTTTCGGTCTCTGCAGAACTCTCTGAATGGTATTATGTTAGATTCAAAAGAGGACTGTGAAAACCATCTATCACAAATTTTTGACCGGATACCACAGAAGTTCTACAGCAACGGGATTACGGTGTCACAGAAAAATTGTGCACATGTGGTCTTATAATGTTATTTTCCATATTCTCAATTTTGGCCTCCAAAGATTCAATACTTTTTAGACAACCTGATATACAAGTTTTGTCCCAAAGTAAGTGTACTGATTTTTATTTAATTATCTACTGGACTTACCAGAAATCGCAACTTACCTCCTTCGAAGTATGATCCTTGGGAAGTTCCAAGGTTTCTTTCACTGTTCACAGTAGTACCAAAACTCAGTTTCCTTAAGTGTGTGTTGCTCATCGGTTATAGTTTTTTTTTTAATGTTTTCCATCGTCCCGAAATGATGACCCTTCAAATTCAATTTCAACTAAGGGAGAGGTAGAAGTCTTTCCAATATTTTTGTAAAAGGTGCTATTAACTGTTTGTCCTAAAGGTACATATTCTTTGTGCACAATGCACAATGTGGAACCACTTCCACATTTTCATCGTTTGTTGATGAGATTAGTCTTCCAGAATGAGAGTCGTTAACATTTCCTCGGTCCTCTTTGAAAGCTTCCTGCCACTTAAAAACCACAGTTCTCGATAGAAAGGCATCTCCATAAGCTTGGTTAAAGAATCAAATGTTTGTGTGCGGACTTGTCGAGATTCACACAAAATTTGATAGAGTAACGCTATTCTATATTTTTCGCACACGTAACGAGGTTATAAAACACGTCCAAATATGAGCAGCAGTAGCGCGCGACTGACTCAACCGATACAGTTGGAACAAGTATGCCGGCCTCCATGGCGCGAGTGGTAGCGTCTCGGCTTTTCATCGGAGGTCCCGGATTCGAATCCCGGTTAGGCATGGTATTTTTCACACACGCTACAATTCATTCATCTCATCATCTGAAGATATATCTTAACGGTGGTTCCGGAGGTTAAACAAAAAAAAAAAAGAAGAAAATAAAAATAATAAGTTGGAACAAGTATACACGTGCAGCCAAGGTCATTAATTACGCGCTGTTATACATCAAGGACGTTTTACATTATTTCTTCGCCCGTAGGAAAATCAGTACACTTACTTTTGGGACAAATCTCATACAGTATAGAACAGACATGGCCAATATACGACCCACGTAATGAATTTATGCGGCTCGCGAAAACTATTCGTGAGTTTTCAAAAACTCATTTTTCTTAGTTTAAAAAAACTTTTATAAGTTAAAACACGATGAAGGCGTTTTTAAAACAATATTCTATACCAGGCGCGGCCAACAGTTTTTATCTCCAGGTCGGATTGGAAAGAAAACTTTTTTCACGGACCGAACGAAATATTAAAAGTAAAAAATTTTAAATACAAAAACGATTCATTCAAGTAAATAAAATTTTATTATGGAATTTGTTTATAAATAGATGTAAGCAAATAATTATATATCTTACAATAATAATAATATTTAAAATAATAATATAATTAAATCTTTAAAGTTATTTTAACTTCGCGGCTCGCGAAAACTATTTGTGCCATTATTTCGTTCGGGCCGTGAAAAAAGTTTTCTTTCCAATCCGACCTGGAGATAAAAAATGTTGGCCACGCCTGATATAGAATATTGTTTTAAAAACTGCTCCATCGTGTTTTAACTTATAAAAAGTTTTTTAAACTAAGAAAAATGAGTTTTTGAAAACTTAAAAAAATGTAATTTATTAATAAAATAAATGATATACAATAGATTAAACCAAACTGTTTTCTCTTTGAAAAGTGTTAGTCTATCGCTAAACCTGACACATTTTTTTTTAAAATTTATTATCCCTCTGTATAGTCTAAAACTACACTTTAATATTAAGTCTTGGGACAACTTGAAAAAGTTATAACAAATTTAGGATGCGGAAATTAGCTGTCAGATCTTTACGCACCGGTAAATATGATTCATGTAGACCAATTTTTAATAAAAAAAAAGAAAAAAGTATTAAAATAATTTAATTCGCTTTAAATAGCATAATACTTCGGTCTAATAAGGGTCCTTGTTAGTGTCTCACTTTTTGGTTTAAATAAAAATTATAAATACAATCTGTCTTAAGATATATAGATTGATTTAATGTTAAAGTATTTTGAAAAATTTTTTCACATTATTCGTTCTTTTTCTTTTTTGTTGGACGTATAACGGAGGTTTATTAGCTCCCGAAAGCAATGATTTTACAATATACCAACTAATTTTTAATAAATGTACTAAGTATATCGAAATATAAACTAAACAACAGAAAAATATAATTATAAAAGTAGAATTAACAAACAAACCGCACAAAACATAGGAAGAATTGAAAAAGTTACAGTACAATATAAAATACAGAAAAAAAAAAATATAGATATATATGTGTGTGTGTATATTATAATAGGTATTAGATAATCGAATATGAATTTCCGGTTTTAAGAAATAACAAGATAATCGATAACATCTTCAGATTGTTTCCTACAATATCTCTGACGCAACGCCGCATAACACACGCAGTCCACAAGGATGTGATGTGTCATTGTTGGCAATCGCAGCGAACAAAACGGATGCAACGGTCTGGTTCATTAGGTGACCATGCGTAAGATTTGTAGGTCCTATTCGTAAATGGCAAATAATAACCTCCTCTAGACTATTAATCGGATTGAAAAGCTCCATGGCAACTACAGCACTGGAGCTCGAGTATAGTCATTTTGGAACCGCAGAACCCCCAACTTCCATTTGATATTATCGATAACATTTAATATAATGAGTCCTTTTTTCTTTAATTATTTCTTTATACTTGTACAATATCTAATTCTTAAGCTTAATGTCAGAAGCCATCTCCCACTTTATGAAAATAATACAAAAATCTTTGTATGAAACTGTGCGCTTCACAGTTCCAACGGCGTGGTGTTTGTTGCTGTGGCTTGCGTACGTAGGAAGCTGCACGCGAGGTTGCGAGGGAGAGACAGCACTGTCGCTCCCGCAGTGCCGACCCTGGCGTGCTGGCGGTAGTTTTTTTTTTTTACTCCGCGTGTGTATAGAAAGTTCCTTGTTCGTTCCCTTTTCTAGTTTAGTCGGTGGAAGGAATATGGAAGTGTTTGTTTTTTCAGTAGTGATCAGAAGATAGTGGAAAGCAAGAACTTTTTGATTGCCAAATCTGTCCAAAAACACGCTACCATTGGATTATAGTGTTTTTAAACGGACATTTTAATAAGTGATTATCAAACAATACAAAAAAATATTATCTGTATCGACATTTTATTATTTATTCGGTTAAATCGAATACGGTTTTTAACCAAAATGTCTTTAAAAACCGTGTACCATATTCTTCAAAAGTGTAGAATTATTATTCTCGCTTCCAGCTATTCTATTTGAATCATTTTTTCCGTTCTTTTATTTTACATAAAACTTTAAACATGGCCCTGAAAAGACTCAGGAAAAAATTTTCTGGAGCAGCACCCCCACTAATTTTAGCCACGAGCCGCCACTGCAGCACTATCCTTGATGTATCGGAGTTTATTATCTGCTGTGGCAGTACAGTCACCTTGCCTCATTTCTCGAAGAGATTGTTTAACAGAAATAATAAAATCGGTAGTAGTAACGCGAATGGCGAAAGACGGTTGGCTAAATTCGTTTTTAGTAGCGGAATCCGTATGTTCATTACCAGGATTCCCATATGGCTAAGAATCAAGCGAAACTCACTTGTATGTTGCGACTTTCAACTCGGCGATTGCATTATTCCATTAATTCTTTTAACATGTACTTAAAATATGTATTGATATAGTCCTTTATTATTCTATTTTGTCATTTTAAATTTCGTATCGACACACACTTAATCAAACCGTGTAATAAAATGTTTAAAAAAAAATTGTTTTAAAACATTTTTAGTCGTCTTTTTGACCATCTTCATTTATTGCTGTTCATACCATCTCGTCATCTGATTTTCTGCTGGCGTTATTTTTTTGAAATTATTAAGAACTGTATTAAATATTTGGTTGAAATGTAAGGGTGACCGGAAATTTTTTTTGTTAATTTTTAATGTTGTGCATTTTTGTATTTTTATGTATCCCAAATGTTGATAACAACAACTGTTAAGAAGTAACATGGTTAACAAGTATTAAGATGCGATTATTTTCTTCGTGTATACGTAACACATCAAGGTTGTCTTCAATTCTGGAGGATTTCGATTTTGTCTGTAAGATGATTAAGCAAATTTTGACTTTATGTTTCTATGTATTTCTTTTACGTATTTACTGTATATCGTTGTTTAAAACTGCATCCAGTATGACCAATTTACAACACTATGTAACCGAAACAGATCAGTTATCTCATGGGCATTGTGTTTGTTTGTGACTGCGTTTAATAATTTGTTTGTTTATTGTTTACAAAGTTAACACACCCTATTTTTTATGCAATAATTATTTGTATTAATTAATATGGATTAAAACCATATTTTATTCTTAGTTTTGTTACATTGCAATGATGTTCTGGTCAATGTTTAACTACTGTTTCCCTTGATCCATCCATGTAAATTCAGGACTACTTGCTTTTTGTGTACATGTGATTTTTATAATTAATAATTATGTTACAATTTGAAAAAAAAATTAATTTGTTAATAGAAAAATGAACTATATTATAATACATAAAACTACTTCCGCAATTTTAAATTTTTAAACAAAAAGAATAAACCTAATTAGGTTCACAACATATCAGAAATGTTCTACTTTTTAAACATCAAAATATCTATAACAGCTTTTCTGTACCGATGAAATACTAGTTATGTTTATCATATGAGATTTCATGCCGTAACTATAAAATGCTGTCATTCAACCTGACATGAAACATGAAATATTAGTCACTCCTGAAATCGCATAACCATTTCCAAGAAAAAAGGTTTCCTATACCATGCTTACTAAGGAAAATGAACAGTGAAGTGAATACTTCCCATTGTCGTACTCATCAATTTAAACGTACCATCGCATACCGACATGACAGGCCGACCAACATGTATCACGAGGCGATTTATACCTCAAAAGTGCACATTCGCTCTGTTCACCACAGGTACTGGATATGTAACTAACATTATTTCCATTTATACCAAAGGTGCTCTGCATGCATTAAAGCCATAAGAAAGAATATGACAAATGGTATAAATCTACAAACCCTATTTTTGAGAAATAACATATTACTATACACTCCCTCTACTGAGCAGAGGAGGATTCCATCGGCCTTAGTATTATCAATTTATATTTTGAAAAAACGTAATCAAAATATTTGACTTTAATGAAAAAAATGGGAGAAATATTAATTACGGAAAAATTTAATTAAATGCAAATTTTAATTAAAGATCCAAAATTGTGTACAATAAGAAACCTCTCACAATATCATTTTTTTTTTAAATACTACAAGGCATAATGCATCTACACAAAGGTACACAAAGTAGGTAATAACGGTTGTTACAATTTGCAAGTATTAACTAAAATTTCATCAAGCAAAATAGAAACTCATTATTTTAACCAACTTTAAGTTGCAAAATAGTTTTAAAAACAGAAATAAATCTCACACCAAAAACTATTAAACTGTAATAAGGGTTTAGTAGTTGAAATTTTACAAGAATATCACAGAATAAAAGGACATCCAGACAGGAACTGGGTAATTCCTGTGAGAACGCTGCATTTACTAACTAAAACATACATTCCTTCAGTCTTCCCTACATATTCTTATACTATGAGCAGATAAGCATTCAAACAGTAAGCGTTAAACTAAAACGTACATACTACAAACATTTCATTTGAAATATATGTGATTACAATTAATAAATAATACAACACAAATATTTATTATTAATATTGGCAATTTTGCAATAAATCAAATTTCAGATTCTGATTTGACGATTATTCTTTTTTATATCGTGGTCAACTAGTAACATAAAGACTGCGCATTAGTTCACGTTTCCAATTTTAACGCTTAAATAATAAACCTTATTAAAAAATTCAATTGTTATTTCTTCATAAATATAAAAAAAGTTTCTTGGTTTTACTAAAATATTACCCTCCTTATCCAACGCTACTAAAAGGAATTAATAAGAAAGAGACAACGAGGAAGTAGGATGAAAAAAACCTGAAAAGCTTTTGAGATGAGAGTATAGAGAAAGAAGGAATAAGAGTGATGAGAGAGGATAGAATAACAAATGAAGTATTGTTTAAAAAGGATTTGTGAACCGAGAAGGATAGTAAAAACAATACTGAACAGAACAAGAAGCTAGGTGTAGTACTCCTTGAAAGGAAACGCTTGTTGAAGCACTGAAGTAAGTAATTGAATGAAAGGAGAGTGAGTCAACGGAGAGAAAGAAATCAAATACCGAATAAAATCAAGATTGAAGGAAAATATATTAATAAGAAGAGAAATAGAAGACTGAGCAGGAAGGAATATCGTGCAAATACCTACTAAAAAGGATAAAACAACTCAAAAATATGACTATTAAACTCAATTTCTTTTGATTCATCATAATCCTGCAAAAATGAGTAAAGGTAGTTTTATAATGGATTTTTACGGGAAAGAAAGGGAGGGAGAACACACTAATATTGTTTTACACTATCTGACCGGCTGTAATTTGTAAAAAAAGCTATGCTTGTTCGGCAAAATAATCTGTAAAAAAAAAATAATAGCGTGATTGTAAAATATTTATGGCCAAACGTTATTGTTTGAAAGTTGTTTTCTCCAAAAGTAAATATATATACGAGGTGTAATCAAAAAATACGGAGAATGAATTTTTATAGCAGCAATTACTTATGCTGCATATATTTCAACTAGTATGTCTCATATCCTCATGTGTTGAGACAGGCAGTGACAAGTTTGAACAAGTTCCGGCTTGTTAGTCTGCTTTTATGGCCGCTACAGTGAGGTCGTGTTTGCAGTATCTGTCGTGAAACATGGATCTTGAAACAACGCATTAACATTAAGTTCTGTTTCAAGTTGAAAAAAAGTGACTTCATGGCCAAAATTGTTACTGGGTATGGAAGTTGGGTCTATGGCTATGACCCTCAGACAAAAATTCAGATTTCTCAATGGAAAACCAGTAACTCACCTCGACCTTAAAAAGCCCGTCAAAGTCGAACATCAAGGTCATGGGTTTTTTCAATTGTGAAGGCATAGTGCGATCAGAGTTCGTTCCAAGGGGAACAACTGTAAACTCCGAATTTTATAAGGGGGTACTGGAACGTTT
>JAAAKQ030180002.1:0-12298 GCA_010016005.3 Zanna intricata | reverse complement strand
GCCGACCGCGTAGGGCAAGGGAGGCAGCCCGTTTGCTGAGGATACTTTGGTCCAGGACACAAGCAACAGTGAACTGGCTCGGGGCACTCTGATGAAGCACTCGGGCCCCTCTTGGTTTGAGAGGTCGCGAGCGGGTGGGGAGGGGCAATCGTGCATTTTTCAATGCGCGTGCCGCCCCTTTAGGTTTAGGCTAGTAGGGCGGGGCGGGTAGTCTCCTGGAGGAGGGAGTGTCTCCCTCCTCCAGGAGACACTCGTCGGCACTCCACAAGCGGGGAATCGACGTGCCTCAATGAGCTCAGAAGGACCTCGAAGGGGGGCTCCTCTGCAGGAGCCTAAGCGAGAAGGGCCAAAGGTTAGGTTAATCTGCTGCCACGACACTCAGGCCTGACTGATGAGATGCCGAGAGGCGGTTCCAGTCGTCCCTGGGAAACGACGAGGGAGGTTTAGTCGGTAGGGGGTGGGAGCAATACTGTTTCATGGTCGCTACGGCTCCATGTCTAGTGCCCATTTAGCTATATGCTAGGTCAGAATGGGTAGCGTTTTGGCTTCGAGTCTGACACACCCTGAGAAGACACTACAGGGCGTGCGTCAGTGCATTCCTTCATAGTCGTTAAAAAAAACAAAAAAAAAAAAACGCCAAACTGGTAAAGCCAAACTATTAATTCATTTAAAATAAAATAGTCTATTACTGAAAATACTTCTGAAAAAAAAAAAATTACAAAATCACCCTATATATTTAATAGGTGGAGAATAGCTTGTACTTACAAAATGAAAATTTCTACTTATTAATTATTTTATAAATAAAACTTAAAAAATAATTTAAATGTAACATTTTTCAGTTCTTTTGAAGAAATAAAATCGCCTCTCCCAAAAATAGAATCAAATGAATTTCTATATTTAGAAATTTGTTTATTACACTTTTTTTTTGTAAATGAGGCGTTATAAAGGTGAAAACAGTTTTCAGTATTTATAAGAAAAATTTCAGAGAATATTTTTCATTTGTGATTATTTTTAAAAAAATATATATTTTGTGCAGATTGCAGAAAATATTGGCGTTTTAAGTGTGAATTTGTATTTATTTATTCATATTTAAATCATTCTAAAACATTTTTAAAACTATTTTTCTGCAAATAAATGTAGTTATAATGAAAAAAAAATTTGTAATATTTTTTCATAAGAGGGTTAAATTTTAAGATCTGAAAATATCGGTCAAGTTTAACAACATTGTTAGCTAATTTAGCCAAATAGTTCAAGATGTTAACTCCTAAGAGTCTAGCGCGTTCCTTACTTCTGTTACTTCTACTGGCATATCTGAATACCTTATTATTTTTTTCTAGCAAACCAATCTCAGTTAAACATTTTAAAATTGTTTTCTAAGAAATTGTTTTATATCTTATTTGACGTAATTCTTGCTACATTTTATTAAAGTACATCAGTAGCGAATAAGTTATAGAATAATTCTCGCAGAATGAGGGAGGACCATCGAATGAAGTTTTAAAAAACTTACTACTACTTTAAATACTTGGTTTTTTTTTTTTATGAAAAGTTTCTTAACTAGACATAAATTCTCAATTAGACCAAAAGAAGGATGAAGAACTCGTTCACAACTCAAAATAAAAAAGGAAACTTTGAAAGAAAATTATTTCTAATATGGTCTATCTTCTGTTGAAAGTTTTTTTTGACAGAAAAATAGCCGAAAAGGAAAATTTAACCTTTTTTTTTGAAAGTGAACTCAGAGTGAACAGATGCAAAAAGTAGAGGCAGTTCCACTAGTAATGGTTTTAATGTTGTTTATTTCGAGAACGGCTAATCCGATTTTCATAAAACAAATGTAGAAATAATTTTTGGTATATTTTATAAATTTAATTTACCTGAATCAAATAGCTAATTTTTAAAGAAGATAATTTAAAAATAAATCTGTAAAATACATGAAATTTCGGTTTAAGCCGTATTATTCGCCCTATAATGCAGTTATTCATGAAATTTATGTTTCATTTTCCTCATAATTCATATAATATGGTGTAAAAGAATCATTCAGATTACGTAAAATTTCCTGAATTTTGAACAAATTTATACAAACAAACGTACATTTATTGTCAGCTTTGCATTAAGATTATCTGGATATCAAATGTTACTTTTGTTTTTAGTTTTGCAGGTAGATATCGGGTTGGAAATAAATTCTTCAGTTAACACTGAAATGTAAATGTTTGAAACTTAATATTTGTCCTTTTATCTGTTAGTCAGCCTATCACTCTTACATCTTAAGATATACTTTGTGTTTTTGAATGTTCTATCTGAATTTTAAGAAACTCTTCGATTGGGAGAAGCCAAAACTGGTTTGATTTCAACATTGATCATCTTTCATAAGAAAATCTGAGGAATACATATTTCTTCATTAGAAGGACGATGCATAATCGGGGCAAAGCCAAATATCCAGTTAATTTATAAATATTTGTAAATCTTCAGTATGTGAGATCTAATATTAATAAGAGATTTTTGAGATATAATACTTAGTATTAATTAGGTTTTGACAATTTAAACTTGTCTAAGTATACAAGAAGGGGACCTCGGCTAATTTCAGTAATAACTATTGAATGAATTATTGAGGTTCCATGAAAATTACTATAAGTTATACATTACTATATATTCTTTATCAATAGGTGTTTTATGTAAAAAAAATAATTTTTTGAGATTAAAAGAAAGTTGTTATAAGTGGAAATAAAACGTCTAACACTTTGTAGTGTATGAGTGAAATACCCTAAATAACGGACAAGAGTCATGTAACTTACATCTCTTGACTATGACTAACATTATATACTTCAGATGCACAATGTTAAAGTAAGGACTGCAGCAACTGTCAGTTGTTAAACAAAGTTGGCAGAATTATTATTATATTGTTGGCAAAGCTGCAAGAACTGTTATTCAGGATTATATTGTTGGGTACTTAGTAACGAACCATACGTTCGTCAGGAAGTTGTGGCATAACAATTTATTAACTTTTATGAGACATTATTATTACAAAAGCTTTTTATATAAAAAATTGTATCTAATTTTTTCTTTGATGGATTTAAAAACTTTTTTTTGGTAATTATAACACAAATTCTGAGTAAGTATAAATTGATCTTGATTCTAGTTAGTTTTCTAGTAATGAATACTTAATTTGTTATTATTTTTTTCGAACAAATTGAGTCAAAAGTTATTTCTTATTTAATGTTAATTATATTTTACCATGTTTTTTGTTTTTATGTATTTGATTTGATTGATTATAGCTAAATATAAATTATTAATAGTTTTTTATAGCACAAGTGAAGCAGATAAAAAGAAAAGAATAAATAAACGTTAAAGAAAGCTCATTTAGGGTCACAAAATTTGGCCGGCCTCCGTGGCTGAGTGGTAGTGTCTCGGCCTTTCATTCGGAGGTCCCGGGTTCGAATCCCGGTCAGGCATGGAATTTTTCACACACGCTACAATTCATTCATCTCATCCTCTGAAGATTAAACAAAAAAAAAGTCACAAATTTTAAACATTTATTAAAATCTATCTTTGGTATTATAAATAGATAATAATTTTGTAATATAAATAAGTGGTTAATTTTTAAAATTATAATAGATTTATTTTAATGAGTTAAATTTTTAAAATTGCTCTGGAAAATGCCTTCTTCCTAGTTATACTTGTTGCACGTTTAATTTAATCTGGATATATTTTTTTTTAAGAAAATATCACTTTTTTTTTAGATGATTTGACTAGTGGAATTTTTTTGTGGCCAATATATTGGACTCTTATATAATTGATCTATGGTTCAAATCTAAAAAAAAAAAAAAAAAGAAAAAAAAAAAAAAAACGTGATAGATTATTTTGATTTCCTAACCATTAAACTACTGACTGATACAATATATTGATTTGAGCAAAAATTTACTTCTTTCTGTTGCTTTTTTTTATTATTATGATTTATTACTATTATAATATAATTAAAGTTCAATATTATTTAATTTATTTATAATTACGATCGTGATGTTGAGGAAAAACTCTAATTTTTTTGAGAGGTTTTTGACACGAAACCTTTCAGAACTGCTGAGAATAATTCCAGCGTCTGATTACTATACTCAAAATTTTACTAGTTTATGTAGAAATTCTATAAATAATTATAATAATAGTATTAATATTAATAATTATAATAAATTATTGTTATTATGTTTATTTATATAAATTTAACATAATTTAGAATAAATTAATAAAATTTTTTAGAAACTTTATCGTTGCTGAAGACTGATAATGTGAATAAATCATAGTAATATTTGGCGCAAATGAACAACTGGAAATCCGTTCTTTTAGGTGATTTACTACTGACACAATTTAATACAGTTTTCCCAAAATTCAGGTAAATATAATTAAACAGGGTGAAGTAACGTTCCTAAAGGGATGTGTGAATGACCTACCTACCCATGATTTGATTGATTTATGCATAAATATGGTACGTAAATAAATAAAGACAAGTAATTGGATACAACATATCCTTTATGTTTTGTAAATAAGTATTAGAAAACTAAAAGTTTTGTTTAGAACATACGGGATTTCATATCATAAGGTTTTAAGTTTTAATTTAATTATAAGGAAGCTTGAGCGATTGAAAATAGTTCTAAACTTTTGACCTAGATCCTAAATCTTTTTTTTCAGTCCTGAAAATACTGTTTTGTTATAAAGAGTCAGTGTTTACAAAAATTAATTTATCAGATAAAACATTACATCTTGTTATATAGATGAAATCTGGGTGATATACTTTTTGGATTTCTCCCAGACAGACGAGATTAAGCGCTTGGATGTACTGGAAGTGGCTCAAGGAGGGTAAGACGGAAGGACTACGAGACATCGTAGGGAAAAGTGGCCGGCTGAAGCGTTCGGAAGACTAAGGTGGCAACGTAACTACTCACAGCGAGGAGGATCCCGTTGGAAAAAGTATATGCCGGACACTGGTGACAAAGAAATGAGAGATTATTGATAATCTGAAAAGAATAACGCCAGGACTGACTAAATGGCTGCAGGGCAATATTTTGCCCCTGCAGCCC
This sequence comes from Zanna intricata, assembly GCA_010016005.3. Taxonomy (NCBI): domain Eukaryota; kingdom Metazoa; phylum Arthropoda; class Insecta; order Hemiptera; family Fulgoridae; genus Zanna; species Zanna intricata. The sequence continues at coordinate 7,235 of JAAAKQ030180002.1, read as the reverse complement.
TCAGCAGTGCGGGATGTCACTAGAGAATCCATTCTGGGAGATGATGGTGAGATGAGTACTCCGGGATACAGTTTTACAGCATTTGTTAAAGGAGATGACCTGGAAGTTATAGAGAACCTGTTGACCGGACTTGGTAAGGTTGCCTCGTCCTACAAAGGACAAATATCAGTGGTGGCCAGTCTGGGAGATCACACCAAGAAGGTGACAGAGTACTGAACGAGAAAGAGGGACAGAGATCGGCTTTTGTTGATCCTTGCCGTCAGGCAAGATTCAACAAAAGCCGAGAGAATATGTGAACGCCACCACTGTGGTCCTGAAGCAGCAGAGAGTATCGTATATTTACTCGATACGTATGTTGACTTGCTGCGGAAGGTCAAAATCTCTGTTTATGAAAACTTGGTAGGCCTCAGAGGAGAGCATCCTCTCGGTAAGAAATGAAAAGGATGAGGCGGTAGAAATCAGACTGAAGGAAGCGCAGAAGACTATCATAGAGCTTTAAAGAAAAGGTGATAGCTGCGGCACCGGATATTAGGGTTGCAGACAGAAGCCGTACCACGAAAACGGAAATGGTTTCTCATTAAGGATCCGGACCAACAGGCAACGAAGGAAGAGGTCTTACAGGCGGTTGCGAAGACACCGGGGAGCGCTAAAGACGCAAAGGTATCATGAATGAGGCAGACATTTTTGGCCGCTCTCAGAATGCGCTGGTGATCCTGCCGTTAAGGAAGCACAACAGTTCGTTTCCACCGATCGCATTTTGGTGGGTTGGCAGTCACGCCGAGTTGAGATTAGCAGTAGGAGCACTCTCGCTTCAAATGCTTGGGGTACGGACATGTTGCCGCTACGTGTAAGATCTCAGACAGGACTAACTATTGCTACAACTGTGGTGGCGTTGGCCACAAGCGGGCGACCTGCAGTGGGCCGCCAAAGTGCTTGACGTATGGCAGAGGACATAGGATGGGTAGTCGGGCATGTCCACGTTAATGGCGAGGTTTATCCAACTTAACGTAAACGGAGTGCGGCGGCCCAAGATCTCGCCTGGAGTGCTGCTGTTAAAAGAGGTGCTGACTGCGTCCTCGTCTCGGAACCAAACTAGCGGCTGGCCCCTCGTTGGCTAACAAGAACGGGGACGCGGCGATAAGCCCCGTATCGAGCAAACTCACGGTTGAAAGCGTGGCGTCGGTGGGATTTGTAGTCATGGAGATAATGGAAATCGCCCTCATCAGCGCCTACACATTGCCCCATTGTTTTTTGGATAGATTCGGGGCATTCCTCAGAGATCTGGAAACCGGCATAAGAAGCGTTAGGAAACCGGTGGTCTTGGCCGGTGACCTGAAAGCTGAATGCCTCGAGGTAAGAGGATGTAGATCCACTTTGAGGGGCGATGAGCTGGGAGCGTTGTTATTATTGGTGGGTATGGTCATAATCAACATACCGGCGATATCGACGTTCATTGGAAGGGGTGATGGTTGGGTGCTAGCCATCACTGCTGTATCGGAGGAGCTTGTACCAATGGTCAAAGGCTGGGAGCTACTATCGGATGAGTTTAGTAGTGACCATCTTGCGATTGAGTTTACATCGGACTCTCCGATGGCAGCCCAAGAAGCAGGTACTCCAATGGCTGGTTGGTGAAACGCGGACTTGATGGGACCCGTTCAACCCCTGAGTCCGTATCGTCTGGTGGCTGTTCTGGAGGAGTCCAGAAGCTAAACGATAGCGTCTGGCTACGGGTTTGTGAGGTGGGCTACTTCCTTACCCAACTCTTATCGAGCCATGGTGGATTTGGAGCCTAATTGTTCAGATTTAAAAGGAGAATTTTTCCTGAGTGCATGTACTCCGGTGTGGGCGACACATCGGAGCATATATTCTTCCATTGTGCAAGATGGGATGTAGTCAGGGAGCAACTTGGCCTAGGATGGCTCTTGTTGAATACATGCCTCAGGGAAGGAGGCAGTGGGGCGAGGTTTCTTCCTCGCCCTCGCCTCGAGAATTATTGTTGTGTAATGTATTATTGTGTTGTAGTAATTTATTATTGTAATTACTGCTGTACTGTCGTATGGGTGTATTATTGTAATCTCTTTCTTTTATTAGATTTGTTAGTTATGTTCATACTGTGTTTATACTTGCGTGTGTAATTTTGAGTATTATGTAAATGTATATAGTTCTGACAAATGGGATGGCTGCTTTCTCAGGAGGAAGAAGGACTGAACAGGTGTATACATATTTGTGTACAAAATGGTAGTAAACGCAAAGTTAAATATTTGCTTAACGTTGAGGTAATATTAAATGTATGGAAAACGCTTAATTTTCTGAACCCTTTCATTTCTCATTGGTTTTGGAATCTCTAGGACCTTTATATAATAATATATTGTAAGACTTTAATATCTCTCATTGTTTGAAAGGGTAGAAGTGTGATGATGGATGGATATAAATGGGCTGATGTGTAGTCATAAAGATATAAGAATATCATTCATTGAACTATTCTACGGAGTTAGTGTCACTCTATAGTTAAGGCTATAGAGTCTATAGCATTGTATGATATAGCTTTAGCTATATCATACAATGCTATATAGCTTTAGCTATATCATACAATGAGCCTTTAAGGAATTAATTAAAAAATGGGGAGTAGTAAGTTAAAGCTAATCAGTTATAAAGCTCTCCTGTCAAAGTATTTAGGAAGGTAAATTAGATTTTTAACAGGACTCGGGTATATACTGATATAAGTGTCCTATAAAAATTTTGAGCCTTTTTCAAGAAAACACAAAATGTAAATTATTTACATATCGGTGTCAACGATCCGATGACACAGATAAATTAAATGCACAAAATGTAAAAAAATATAATTTATGAGTCTTTTCTCTATTGTTGGTTTTATTAAACTTGTAGTTAGATTAAAGTTGTGGTTAGATTAAAGGAACAGAAACTTTGGAGATTTTACCATAAGATTTTTAAGCTAAGATGAATGGACCTTTCTAACAATCTAATTTTACTCTTAATATAATCTCAAAGATTTCCCAAGAATTTATTTTTGTTGTACACAACCCAAAAACAAAAGGCCAAAACAAAGTAAATGAAACCAAATTTGGTTTTTAACTAATAACGATAACAATGATGTTAATTTCAATAAACTATTTCCGATGATCAGGGCAGATGTAATACTATACGAAAGGTATAGTATTACGAAAGGTAATACATTACGAAATCTTTTTTATGTAATAGATAATGGAGACGATGTATTGATATATCTATAAAAATCTTTTAGAATTAATTGCGGTACTACCAAATTTTGTTGAAAGTAGCGAAAAACATTTACAATTAATTGACACGTATACTAACTAGCATTATTATTACATTGTTACAATCTGATTGGTCACACGATCGTGTTCAGGTTTAAATCCCATTTGTCTTCACCATGAAATGAAAACCTAGGAAAATTAATGCAAAGGTAAATAAATTGATTAGTTCTGCTACCGACAGTTGACTGAACGTACAATTTATTCAATAATTATAAAAATCGAGAATTCACTGTATTAATAGAATTTTTTCAACCGTGAATTTCAATTTAGGTCATTCTTTATCAGTGTTAATAAAAAAAAAATTGTTCAGTGTATAATTATGATTTTATTTAATTAAAATTACAAATTTGAAAAGTACGTCTCCACCAATCTAATTTTAAATTATTTACGGAAACGGTGCTACTTCCTTCACAAATGCTGTTCCATTAAGCAGTCTGGAAATATGAGATTTCCCAGTGGGATAGTTTTAAAATGGAGAGATGTCGTTGTGATTCCAGATCAGAATGAAAAATAAAAAATTAGACTTTATGTATTATATACTAATACACAACGGGCAACATATTGATTTCAAATGGATTGAAATTCTGATATATTGAATAAAAACTAATTTGTATAAACTACTTCTACATCATAAAAATCATGGAAGTTTTAGATTCTGATAACGATGAACTGTGTGAGAAATGTAAAATCTACTATTCTGCATAAATTTAAACACAGCTAAAAAACAAATAGTTTGGTTAATAAAAAAAAAACTACTGTAAATAAATTAAGAGTAAAGAAAATTAGCTAGATAGTTTTACTCGAAGAAGTACATCTATTATTACAATTGTAGATTTTATAAAGAAACCCCGTTTTAATTGTATTTGGATTATTTAAATAAAAAAAAAAATTATGTCATAGCATCTACAGGTTGACACCCAGTAGTGATCATCTTGATGGATGATAATGAATTTTGAAGCGTGTAAAAAATATCACGCTTGATCGGAGCTTGAACCCGGAAGCTAAAAATGTAAAGCTGTTACCATCGAACGGAACCTACTATTTATACAAAAATCGGGAGAGTGTTATTTAACAAATATCTTTTATATTATACGGATTGTGGTTAACTATTTTTTAAATTATTGAGTTATTTAAAATGTTTATTTCTTTAAAGATTAATATGGACGAAATTAATATTTACTTTCCTGGATTCATAACTGTAGAGCTATGCTGCAAGAAGGAAAGTGTGGTAATCGGTCAAAAAATTGGGTATGGGCATTTTTTGCATTTCTCTACATTTCATGACCCAGGGACCCTAAAAAACAAAGAAAGTAAGGGATAATATTTGTACTTACATACATTGTACGTTTGTTGGCTTGTTTGAAGCTTAATAACTTTTGACTGGATAAGGCGGTTCTGATGAAATTTTGCAGAGACTCGTGTATATGATATAATTTGTTGATAAAATATTGGCGATAATATGTCCAAGGGAACAGATTCTTTGAAATAGTTTCTTTGAAATCAATTTCTAAAAATGTTGCAAAGATAACCCCACTTCATATTAAGCTCAATACATGCGTACATGCTTATCTTAACATTTAAAAAAAAAATTTAACCGCGAATTCCTTTCGAAAAATTGAAAAAGCCATCTTTTTATTTATTGCATATTTGTTTTTAATGTTTAACTACTTTTTTTAATGTCATCGTAGGCATAGTAGTAATGCAATTAACCCAAAAAAATTACTTTGGGTTAATACTAGGAAGGGGGGAGGGCTGATCAGTGTTTACAAATATCGACTTTTTAAACTACTTTTGTAATACTTTTTTTTAAATTTATTTTCATGTATCATTTATTTTCCGTCTAAATACAGATAAATGAACAATGTTGAGATAAGATACTATATAAAGGTAACGTTTGTTAGACTAGATAAAAAAAAATCTGATATGGACATCACAGACTTTCTTGTACGCCTATTAAATTAGATATACACATTTTTTAAAATGAAAATTACATCAAATTTTATTTCACTAATAACTTCTGATTTTTTTCATATATTTTTATTATTGTTTTTATTTATTGTAAAAAAATAGTGGTACTTTCTGATCAAACGGTGGCTTCCTCAACAAAGCGCGCTGCGACTGTATCATTAGGTTCATTTGCTATTTATGTTGAAGAAAATACTTTTCTTAATATATTGGCGCTTATCACGGTCAAGGATAAGTTAATAAAGTTGAAAGGCTATGTTAAGGTCAAGTTAAGTTAAGATTAAGTTTAGGTTAGATAACTCCCTGGCGCGAGTGGTAGCGTCTCGGCCTTTAATTCGTCAGGCTGTTTGTTTTTGTGGACTACCTGGGCGAGTTGGTCAAATCTTGCTGCGTTTCGTCGAATATGCAAGTTGATGTATAGGGAGAAAATTTTTCTTGCCTCTACTTCGTGTATCGATTGAAGAAGAATGCCGGTAAGAAACGATCGGTACAACCACGGTGGTGATCAAACTGGAGGGGAGGACGTATGCTGACTTCCCCCGATGTCGCCAGCTAAAGGCGCTTGCTGAAGTCAGCAAGGAGATCTCTGCGAAGGTACACTACAGGTCTGCGGGGAGAGTTGGTCGAAGGATGCCCAACCTTGTTAAGGATGCGGATGTGTTCACCACGCAAGAAGAATTCTTAACGTAATTTCGTCGAGTCATGGGGGGAGGCGGTGACGATCGACATTCTGTCTATGTAACCGACTTATGGTGTGATACAGGTGATCACAGTGGCAGTCCGCTTATCCTTGCGGACAAATTATTGACTGATGGGTGTGTTCGTAGAGAATGGAAAGTCTGTTGGGTTATTAGGCGTTCCTTCGAAGATCTTTACTTCCCCATGTTGAAGTCCGAGCCATGTTGAAGTCAAGTCTTGTAGAAGCCCGGATCGAAGTGGCCATTGTTTAACCTGCAGTTTTACCAGCGGGAGGCACAATGTCTTCCTGCAGGACGCATAGACATCCAACGAGCTCCTTGTTGCAGTATGTAAAATTTCCAACAATCTTTATAATATAAATAAAGGTCTATACTGTGTGTACATGTTTGATTTTTTTTTAAAAAACATCATTCTTCCTTCTGAAATCAGGTGGCCTCCGTTTAATCAGAAAATACCAGAATTTTTACAATCTGAAATCGGATTCAAACCGATATTCCTTCTCTTGTAAATCCAAATATTCAATTAGTTAAATTTTTATTGGCCTATAACTCTAAAACCAATGAAAATAAGTAGCCCTTATGACATATCATTGAAAAGTTCTCAATCAGGGCTTATTACTCAGTTACGAAAAAGTCCAAAATAGAAATGTTTGGGTTTTGGGCTTTTTTAGACAATTTTGGTTCAGTCGATTGCAATCAAAATGGGAGGTGCACAACTAGATATTATAACAGTCCTAAATCCAACATTTTAACATTCTACGGCTTTCGGTTTTGAGTTATGCGCGATACATACGCTGTCAAAACGGATGTTTCCAATGAAATCTGAAAACCAAAATTTTTCGTAATTACAATACTTTCTGGTATTTCGTACAAGGAGAAATATTTAATTATTAACTACATGGAAATAAATAATCATTTCATTTTTTTTTGCTTTCCTTTTTTTGTATTAGGCATCAGATTCCTTCAACTAATCCTGTGTTGCTTATGATCCAGAGCCTTTCTTCGAACCTGTTACATACTTTTTCTTTTCTTAAATTAAAAGAAAAAATTAATTGAATTTTACGTTTAACCGTAATCTCAAGTATAAGTATAATTAAATTTTGAGTAAATAAAATATTTAGAAATTTTTTTACAAAAATAAAAGAATATAATCGAAACATTTTGTAAATTATTTTGATAAACTGCCGGCCTACGTGGCGCGAGGGTAGCGTCTCGGCCTTTCATCCGGAGGTCCCGGGTTCGAATCCCGGTCAGGCATAGCATTTTTCACACACGC